>CAEFZY010011388.1:0-15143 GCA_903066815.1 Brachyrhaphis roseni
AAGTTATAAAATCTTAGTAAATTGAGTTGGATAAACTTGATGAATTGAATTGGATGATTGTAATATATTGAGTTGGTCAGATGTAGGAAACAAATCTGGTATTGAACTCAATTATTTCAAGTAAAGTCAAAGTAAAATGTTCCTTTAAGTTAATTAAGTTAATTTAAGTTAGTTAGATTTGTGACTTTTAAGTTAATTGAACACAAAAAAGGAAGATGTCATGACTAAACCAAATGAATTAAGTCACATTAATGCAAATAAGTTCACAAAATGAACTACAGCCAAAAAAACTTTTTAGAGTGTAATCTGCTTAGGCTGAACTAGCAGTTTTCAAAGAAATACAAACTTGAATACGGGTACTATTGCCAATGATGCAAAAAATGTGCAAATAAATGTGTAGGAAAGTGAAACAATGTGGTATTTTGTTGCAGAATGATAACTGCAGTATAGTTGGACAGTAGAACGGATTTTGCTAAGAAGACAGTAAAGAACAAGCAGGTGAAATCTTTGTATTTATACTATTTGTTTTGATAATTTGTAAATGTTGTGGCTTTAATATTTACAGAAAAAATAATACAGACATGTAATTATATGCAGTTTAACTTCATTCACAATTTCATTATTTCAATAACATTAGATCGGAGCCTTTAAATATACAAAAACTATTTTTACTTTGAACCTCTATAGTAGTACGATTCCACTTATCCAAGATGCTTAAAGCAGCTAATCTACATTAAATGGGAACAACATGCGTTGCGGTGTTTGTAGCAAGATATCGTCTTTGATAGTCATCTAAATCTTATAGCATCTTCTTAAACCTATAATTTGCAGTTTTGGTCAAGATCAGGATGTTGGAAATAGGTTCAAATTCTGGAGAAATACTTAGTTTGATTTTGTGGTTTTGGAACATCATCACTTTTTACATTAGGCTCAGCTAAGTGAATTCAGACTGCCTGCTCTTTTTGCACAATCCATCAGCACCTTTTAGATCTGGCATGTGGCTTATGTTTCTTTGTCTGGAATGGTTTTTTCACTTCAAACTCGATCACAAATATCCTCACAGCAGTTCAAGCTGAGTTACAGGCAAGCGATCTAAGCACTGAGTAGAACCATTGCTTCTCCTTGTTAAGACAAGCCAGTTGAGGGGTGCTTGGTATCTGGTTAGGATGCCTCCTGGACGCCTCCTTGGTGAGTTAGGGCTTACTAGAGCTGCTTCCAGGGCATGCCGGAAGAACCATGATTTTCAGCTGGACTGGGAGTGCCTTGGGAATCAACAAGCATTCCCAGACCAGCTGAAGGGAATGCAATGAGAATCCCAACGCATTCCCACTCGGGCCACTTGGGAGCTGGACCAAATGGCTCGGGGGAGTGAAGTCTGACCCTTGCTGCCAGGCTGCTGGCCCCTCAAGCTGGCCCCAGATTAAGCAAAAGATCATGGATAGTTCACACTGAGTTAAAGGCAAATCAGCAGAAAAAATCCTTCGACTAATATTAAATTAGGATAATATATTATTTTTTCTGAAGCTTTCTATATGCTAATAATTGCCCTCTAAACTTAATAAATGCTTGTGTAAGCCAATGTGGTGGCAACAACATTCACAAAGTGTTTGCTCTGAGTGGTGATAAGTCTTCCATATTGCTGTTGATGAATCCTATTTGAGAATTGTTTTAATTTGGCCATATTTAAGGGAGTGCAAGCATGAATGGCATGTTTATGTCTATGCCACAGCATTTCAGTCAACTTTAAGTTGAGACTTTGACTTGGCCTATCCAAAACCTTATTATATATATGTCTATTTTTTGATTCATTCAGAGATGGACATGCTGGTTTAATTTGTATCATTATCTTTCTGCCTAACTCAAGTATAGCTAATGGCCATGGGGATCAGGAGAGCTGTGGGGGACAAATTAGTGTCTAATTAAGGATGTGGGTGGTTTTAATGGCCATTTTCCCTTAAAAATGTAATCAGCTTTTGAAATGCTATTATTTTAATTTGATCAGGTTATGTTTAACTGTGTTGCTTGATGAGCTCAAACATGTGTGACAAAAATACTGTAGAAACTGCCAGGGCTAACAAATGACCGATATTATAATTTTGCTTACTTGTGAAGCATCTTTGTTCCTTTTGAGAAACGAAGATGCAGCAATGGAGAACTGAACAAAAAACAAAAGGTTTTCATTTTTCCTGACTCATTAAAAGAAAAAAAAGGACTCTCAGCTACACTCTGCTGTGACATATTCTTTTCCAATAGAACATCTGGAGAGCATAACTCTAGAAGAATTAAAGGCAAAAAGCTGAAGGTGTATAACAGCTACGTTAGTCTCTGCCTTTTGTGTCATGCTGGGTGTGGTGACAGTTTATTACACATAGGTCCCTAGATGTAAGGAACTAAGGCATAAAATATGCACACACTGTCATTGTAAACTTGTATCTTGATGTGTAGGGAATTGATATACATTTGAAAATGCTTTTATGTGGAATTTTGAAGAATTTTGTTACTTTGTTTAAAAGTTGGAGCATTCTGTAAAATATAAATCAACATGGAATATGTACCAAAATTTGTATGCCTATATTTAAATTGAAAAAAGGAACAAGATGAGACACATTGTGATGTTTATCATTTTATGGCTTCATGTTTTTAACTAAACACATTGGAGTTGAGTTTTAAAAGTTGGACTTCACAAAATGTGGTATTCATGGAGAGTGGCAAGGAAAAACTCACTGTTAAAAGCAAACATGTAGAGGAAGATCCTCTGGTTAGATGAAATTGAGAATGAACTTTTTGGCCATGCTAAATCCAGTACTAAATCCATTTGAAAATTTGTGACAAGATCTAACTGCTGCTCACTCTCCATCTAATTGCACTCAGTTTGAGCTATTTTGTAAAGAAACATGGGAAAAAACTTCAGCCACCAAATATGATAAGCTTGTAGAGATCTAGTTCAAAAGCAGTTCTGCAAATGATTAACCCCCACACAACATTTGATAGACTCCAATTTTTAAGTTTTCTACTATGCTTACGGTAATTACATTTGCAGGAGCCTGTATGGAGAGAAAAAAACAGATTGATAGAATGATGAAATTAACTATTTTTGTAAGTATTAGAATTTAGGTCTCTGTTGTTGAAGGGTCTTTTATAATATCCTACAAACATTTATGCATCCAAAATGAATTTTGTCTCATTCCCTTTTACCATTTATTATTTTTACTAGTAAATCATGTAGAAACTTTTCTTAACTCACTTTTGCTTCCATGAAAGGTGGGATGTTAATTCATTTTGGTTGGAACTTCATGACTTGCAAGACTTCATGAATTTATTGCATTATCACAGATGTCTTCAACTCATCAACCACCATTTTCACATTGACTTCATCATTCACTTCCCCATTCAACTGTTAAAACAGATGTTCTAACCAACATGCTTGTTGGAAAGAAAAGGTGTCCACATTGTTCAATGGGTAGCATGGAGTTTCCATCAAAAGCAGATTTTATTCTACTTTATCAATTACACATGTGTGTGCTGTTAAAGAAACTCACAAAAGAGGCATGATGTCAGTTTCTAGGCTTGCTTCCAAGTGACATGAAGGTTCACCCTCTGCATGCTAAGTATTGCTCGGGGAGCTGTCGGAGACACACATGCATAACAAGATGACTTTGTAAGAGACATCAGATCCCCAATGGATGACTGGAGTTACAGGACTTGTCACCCACCAAACTCCAGGGAAGCAAGATAAGAAAATCTCTTTCAGCTATCTTTTCAATCTTAATTAAAATCACAGCTACAGACCATACATTCACAACCACAGCCTAAAGGCTCCTGATATCACATTGTGTATTAGCTCAAATTGTCGAAGTGTTAAACCTGGTTGGGATCACAACCTAGGAATACCACACTATTTCATCCAACTCATTGGGTCGTCAACACCTAGTTTTTTTTTATTTCTGTTTTTGTTTTGCAACATTTTTTTCTTGGTTGCAGAGGTTTCTGTTATATCTCATGAAGTCTGTTTTATCCAGTGGTGCTGCAAAGGCTCGTGTGATGGCATACTTTGGAGAAGGGACAGGTCCCATTCACGTCGACAACGTGAAGTGTAACGGCGAGGAGCATTTGTTGGCAGACTGCATCAAACAGAAGCCCGGCACGCACAACTGCCGCCACAGCGAGGATGCCGGGGTCATCTGTAACTATGGAGAATCGCAGCACAGCAACAGAGAGGTCAAAAGTCAGTCAAATTATCAAGATAAAGTTATGTGTTTAGCAAACACTGCCGTTCTGTCTCGTGCAGTAAACACACACATGGCTGAAGAAAACTAGCTGGGTCATCTGCTCAACAGAAAGCCGAAACTCTCTGAGTGAACACAGTGGAAAAAAATAAAACCCTTTTTTCAGTTTTATCATGTTGCATTTTATAAAGGTTTTATTTAATAGACGGCCACAATAAAAATAAAAGAATCTTATACATATTATTGATGATGGATTGAACAGTGCTATATATGATTGACCCATTTTGAGTTGATCTATAACATAAAACCCCAGTAAAATATGTTAAAATGTGTGGTTACGCCATGACAAAATGCAAAAAATATCAAGGAGCACAAATACTTTTGCAAGGCCTCCAGATGGTAAAATGATCAATCTATGTTTTTGTTTCATCCTGTCTGTCACACATGCAGTAAGAGCTAGTTTGTACAAAACTGGCTATGCACAATTCCCATAGTTAAAGCCAGTGCATGGAGGGTTTTTCTCACTGCTTAGATTTTAACATTCATTATGTTCAGACTCTGAAAAGGAGCCCTAAGTAATTATATTTCTAATTGATTTCAGCTTCATATTTTGTACTAAAAGGTGAATTTCAAACCTAATTTTTTTTTTGCCTGTCTAAATATTTAACAAAAGGAAAATCCGAGCTGAAGTTTATGGAATAGCGATCTTCATCTTTCCACACATTCTCTCAAACACACAATCAGCGGCTCCTCTTTTGTCTCTCTCAGATCCTGTCAGCTCAATTTGTGGTCTGCGTCTCGTACACACTCGCCAGCGCCGGATCATAGGAGGAGAGAACTCTCTGAGGTAAGATGGAGGGGGCAGATGGGCTTAATAACAGAACAAAGAGAACCAGTCAGAGAAAATGACCACTTTTCAAGTTTACACTTCGCAAATGAATACCAGCTGATTCAAAGGTAAAATACGTTTCCAGCTCTGGGTTTTATGGGTCGGAGCTAAATCCATCTATGTTTTTGATTAATTAATAAGTTGCATAATGGATAAAATTTCCTTTACCTGAAGAGGGATCTTTGTCCTTTGATAAATATCAAACTAATTGAAACAGAGGAGGCAGATTTTTTAACAAGGTACCTGGAGAAGTCAGGAAATAGCTGCAATGTTTTTTTTTATGGTTCTAGGTTTGTTTGGAAAAATCAAAACAAAGTATGGAAGAATGTTTGAGTTTGCTGGTTATATTCATTATTACTAAAATTAATAATATAATATGATTTACAATGAATGTCAGAATATCTAATAGATAACAATAGAATCAGATTTATTTAATATTAAAATTTTTTTATGTTTGTCTCTTTCATACAGTTTCCACATATCAAGTGAATTTTTTCTCAAGCTTTTGCTAGATTTGTTAAATTATTCTTATTTCATTTTTTCACTTAATTTCTCAGTTGTATGATGCAACCCCATTTGTTTCAAATAATAAAAACAGCTATCAAAAAACAAAAAAGAATCAAGGACATAAAAAGTTATATATATATACTGTATATACACACACGCACACACACCGTATATAATAGTAATATTGCAAAGCATTTTGGGAAAAGTTATTTTTTAAAGAAAATTGACTTTGACTTGAACTTTCTTCTCCTAAAAAGTTGTAAGCAATTTTTAAAATCATTTTGTCATCAGTTGTTGGCCCAGACTCTTAACCTAAAGTGATTTGAACTCTGGAAAATTAATTTTAAGAACCTCAGTCATTTATTTTGATATGTAAGAACCATTTTGTTTCTTTTTGGCACATACAATTACCAGTATGTTATAAAACTTTAAATTAATTTTTAATGAGCTGTCAATCAACTGGGATAAAATAACTTTTTCAAATAATATCTTCATCTGATACCCTTTGCTACCTTTACTTCTAACTTATGTTGCCAGTTTGAACCTAAAAGCAACAATATTTTAATTTACTTGTTTGAAAGTAATGAATAAATTTGAACTCTGAAGCAGAAAAGTTTAGGTATTATAGGGAAGAGTAAAACAGAAAAATTGTTTTGTAGATTGAGTTGTTAAAATGAAGGCAAATATAATTTAAAAAAATGAAAAGGATTATTCAGAATAGATTGAGAAACCTATGGCACATAGATGAAGGTAAACCTACAATATTTCTGCAGATGTCAGAGTGAACTTTTCATGTCTTTTTTATTACTGTGGTCCAGAAGTGCATGTTTATACTTTACTTTGCCTCTTTTGAACTCTTTCTGACAGGCATGTTAGTGTTTCCCCTCCAAACAAACATGAATCATGTGCTCATGTTACTATAATGGCTTTCTGTTTGTGTCTCTGTTTATACATATATCTGTGGAATGGCCACATGCACCGATTTAATTCTAATTTGTTGCATTGCCTAAATGGAACTCAGTTTATCTTAAATGCGACCCTGCAAATTTCTTTGTCTTTTTTCAGTTGTGTAGTTGCTCTGTGACTGATAAGGAAGTGTTTGTGTGTGGGGGTGTGTGCGTGTGTGTTTGTGTTTATAGGGGCGGCTGGCCTTGGCAGGCTGCCATTCGTTTGCGAGGATCTCGAGGAGATGGGAGGCTGGTTTGTGGTGGGACTCTCATTGACACATGCTGGGTCCTAACCTCAGCACACTGCTTCAAAAGGTCAAAAAACAAACACTTTATCATGCTTGCTATTTTCTATTAAAGTCCTAAACATAATTTAATTGAGGTAAAAATGACAGTGCTTCTGCATACATTGACTTTAGCATGTTTGGGTTGATTCCTGAGGCTTAAATTCAAATAAACTAACTCCACAGGCTGTTACACACTGTTTCAGGATAATTGAAGGTGATTTGGCCGTAGCATAACGCAAGTGAAAAGAAACAAGGTTACATGTGGTTCAGGATCCTTCACATGGTCCTAGAAACATAAAATTAATCACTAAGCAATGACTGAAGAGGAAATAAGGATTAAGGAAGACTAACCACAGAGTCTGCAGTTACTGCCTAGAAAGTACATGCTCAGATGTATCTTAGAAATATTTTTTGTTTCCTTAGGTTTCAGGTTAGGTCATTGCAGTTAATCGTAGAACCACAACTTGCTACATGAGACTCTCCACCGCTATAAATCTTGATGTTTCCACATTTCAGATGTTTCCACTTACAAGTCCAGTTTCTTTTCTGAGAAACTGGACTTAATGCTTTTCATTAAAAGCTCTTTACTTTCCAATATAATAAACACCATAAAGAGCATTTGTGTGGCAATTTAAGGACACTTTGAACTCCCGGAATATATAAGACTTCATAAAAGTTCAGCATTGACTGAAATGATTAACATTGAGCAACATTTACATTTGTTGGTTTCCATCATGAATAAATCCTTGCAGGAAATATGTCTTCTACTACAGTGCAATAATCTCACAGTATGAAAAGAACATACTGCTGCATTTTTTAGTAAGCTTTAAAGATTATTTAACCTACCTTATCGTGTGGTAACCAGATAAACATGGGTTGTAATCCAACCTCATTCATGTTATTTTAAGTTTTTGAATTACAGTAGGACCACAGACTACAAGTATTTAAATTTAATTACACATGGAGGGAAAACAAAGTAGTGCATAAATATAAAGTGGAAAGAAACATAATCTGAAACTCCTGATTTGGATTCAGTACCATCGATTGTTTTCAGGAGTTGCAATAAGGAAATAGAGGTGTTGTTAGTGAGCAAACAGCATAATGATGACCAAGGAACACAGCAGGAATAAAGCTGAGAAAAAAAATTAAAGCAGAATCTTGAACATCACATTTGCTTAGAATAAAACATTCAGGTTTTTGACTTTAAGGTAATAAAATGTGACAAAATTTAAGGGGTTAATACCCTTTTAAGGAATCTGCAATGATTTAACTGTACATATAAACTGGCTTAGGGGAGTTGCTATGTTCTTTTATCTTTCCTATTTTGAAGAGTGAAAAATAGGTTTCTGTGTAAGCTTACAGATATACCCAATGAAATTTGAAATTGAATTAAAAGCTCATCACTTGTCAAGTTACCTTTAACTTCAGTCAAAGGTAACTTTCCTTAATTTTCTACAAACTGAGTGGGTTGACTAGTGATTTTCAGTCAATATACAGTATACAGTATATATTTTCTTTAATGTGGGATTATTTTCTTCTATAACAAATGAACTCAAACAAATGTTGGAGTCTCTTTAACCCTCTCCAGGTAGATGTTGCAGATTTGCAACAGCTAAATGCTGTTGAAATGCTGTTTAAATGTCTCTCTCAAAAAAAGTCTGAATTGTATATTACTACCCCATATGATCATTTTCTCCAAATATCAGATTTTTTCTGCAACTACAACTTAATTTGAGCCTGAGAGGGTTAAAATAATAAAAATGTAAGCAACAACACTCAAGTAAAAGCACCCCTGTTTTGTAAAAGGAGTGCTTTTATTCAATTAAACTGAAGGTAAACAATGAAAATAAAATGTGTGAAACTGCAAAAGAGGAGTGAAAAAAGGCTAGAATCATTCCTATATAAGACTCTTTGAAATGTGTTTCATCCTTTTCCAGATTCAGTTTTCTCCCAAGTTGATTTTTCTGAATTCTTTGTTTTACAAAGTCACCACATTCCTATGCTGAAAGCATCCAGGTATATAGTGAAGGGGCACAATTTTAACAGTTCCACAGAAATACAACCTAAATTAAATTATTAATTGTTTTTGTACAGCAAAACAAAACAAAGTTTTTGTTTTAAAAGCAACAATATAATCTCTTCATATTTTAACTTAAAATTATGTAATGTCTTAGCACCACTTTACCCTTTGATCCTTTGTAGCATTATCATTTATTTCTAAAGGACTCTATGACTTATTATGGCGACAAACTCTTCAATAATATTAGTAAACAGGTTATATTTCACTGGCATCTGGGAAACTGTAGCAGCCAACACAGTCTCTGTTTTACTGCTCTTTTATATTTCGTAATATCATCAATGTAAAGAGTGAAATATACTGAAATTGTTTGTGAAAATCCAGATCACATTCACAAAAGGATGATTTCTACAATATTTCAATTTTTACTTTAATTATATATGAGTATCAGAATTTCTTTGGCATTTTCCACAAAACAAACCGAAAGGGACCTGCATATTGGTGGCATCATGATCTGGGAGATTGTCAGTTTGTTTCAATTCTTCTTAATTAATATCTTAATGTTAGTAACCCTACGATGTGCTAATTTGGGGGATTTTTTGAATTAATAAGTAACCTTGTAAATAAAACAGTCTTGCACAGTGTATGAACAAGTCTAAGTAACTGTATTCCAGATGCCTTAGTTTCTCTTCACTCTGTTCCCATTGGGGGACTCTGGTGCAATGCTTATAATTAGCAGCAGCGTGTGCAGTCCTTCAGCTGAGTGCTTTTTTTGTAACAGAAAAAAAGGCTTTTTAAAGAGTAGAATGAGTGTCACTTAAATAGATCTGTCATCTTCAAAAAACATAGAACATGCACATAAATTTTTTTTTGAATGCCTGTGTTTTTACTTTCAAGGTCCATTTATGCCTGGATTTATACTTAGAGTAAGGCAGCAAGGCAGAACTGAGTGATATTTGCATACACTTATCATTCAAGATATTTGTTGCTAAAAAGAGACTGTCAATGTAACCACTTTTTTGCTGGTCAGAAATTGGCAGCGATTATTGCCTCTATGCATAGTTAAGCAGAGCTACAGTTTCAGCATGAATATGCTATTTGTCTGGACTGTTGTTTTTGTTCCAGCATAAAAGCTTGACTTATTGGCCAAAGCTTGTCCAATTTGGCAACAGTAATAATGCAGTGCCTCAACTCCTAGGATTTTAGCCTTGAGTTTTTTTTCTAGATGACTTCTAAATGGCAAATAGTAGCATGGAAGCAAAAATATTTTCACCTCTCTTGTCTGCTGACTTCTGCAGTTACCTTTGGGCTAAAGCCTGTACTGGGGATCAGAGGGGAATTCATAGAATACCAAGGCCAGTTCAGTTTGAAGAAGCAAACGCCAAAAGAAATAATTACTCCATCAACCACAATGTCCTGTTTTGCTTGGCCAGAATAAATAAGAAAAAAATAATACAATGTATTACTTTTTTTTTTTAAGTCCATGTCTTTAAAAGTCTATTTTTTATTTTGTATTTTTTGCTATTATGTCCATATGGACTCAACTGTCTGGTGAATGTTTCAGACACCTTATTCAATTTATGTCAAATAATGAAGGAAATTCTGAAGGCAAAAATGGGGTCCAAATGAGGACTAGAAAGGTGCATTCAATAAAATACATTCTTGCCAGGAGAGTGACTATATACTATAAATACATAAACAAATGTAATGTTCCATGAAATGTGTAATATCCTCTTCTTTAAACACCTCCACCTATTGCAGCATCTGAATAAGTGAGGCTTTTTAAAGACTGAAGATAATAAACTTCCTTGACACGTAACAGCACAAATCAGCTGAACAGCTCCAGAACAGATGAGTCACCAACTCTGGCAAAACCACTTATTGGCTCCCAAAAGAAGACCAACAATATGCCTCACTCTTGATCTTGTAAAAGGTGTTAGTCAGCTGCTTGAAGAAAAGCCTTGGGAACAACAACTGATGCTGCCCATGTTGAATTTAGTCAGTTTCAGTCATCTGTTGCTTAATTTTCCCTACCTACCCATTTTGTCATTGTTCCTTTAGCCAAAGGCTCCCTGTGACTTTTCTCCCAATTTTCTGAATTTTTTCAGCTTGTGTGCATCCAATTTCCAAATTAGTCAGTCGGTATCCAGGTCACCAGTGAGTGTAGCTTCCTTTTACAGATCTACCCAAATCTACATAAATCAGTTTTCATTTTGTTTTCCAGTGAGTTTGATACTGTCTTTGTCTTTAAACTATGTGGTGCAGAAAACGGAATTGAAAGCAAGGACCGCAGTGCAATAGGCGCTATGAGGGAAAATATTCAAGAAGAAACGAAAACATGAAAAAATATATTTAAAATATAGAGATAAATTTATTCTTGTGATTACATTTCAAATCATCACAAAAAATAAAAAGAAGCTATGTTGCTCTAAAATTTTACCATTTTACATCACTGCAAATGAGATTGTACTTCAGTCAAGATTGAAGAAGTAGAGCAGGACTGTCATAAATAAATGAGACAATGCTTTCAAAGATCTTATACCATCAGACCAGTTTATTTAGAAGAGGTCTTGCTCCATAGACCAATACCTCTTCTTGGTCTATGGAGCCAAGAAGAGCTACAGTTCCAGCATGACTATGCTATTTGTCTGGACTGTTGTTTTTGGTCCAAGTTTGTCAGAATACAGAATACACAGTCTGTATTCTGTGGTCAGAATACAAACAGTGGTCTGTATTCTGACTATACAGACCACAGTGCATTTGATATTTTCTCAGCTATTGATTATGCCAGAGGTCATGCCTGACAAGCATGCCAGGCATAACCTGTAAGTTATTAATAACTGCCAAACCTGCACTTCACTTTCTCTCCCTGTAGGTCAACAAGCTCAAACTCTGGACTTCTGCCCTTTGTATGTCAATTCCTGACTTATAACAAGATTCAGGTAATTTCCAAGCTCTTCCCAACACACTAATCTCACTATTTTTTACTTATCTGTCTAGACAGACAGGTAACTTCAAAACAGTTCTCTTTTATTTAATCAAAGTTATTGTTTAAACAACATAGTGGCATGATAATATAATCCCTCTTCAGCTATTACTTAACTTTAGGTGCTTTTCCTTTGGGCATCATTTTCTTTTGTGTGAATAATTTTTTTTCAATTCTTGTTTTTTTTTTTTTTTTTACCATCAAAGCGTTCCTGTCTCCTGCTCAATTAAGTGCAGAACAGGACCCTTTAAACTTGTTTGTTGTGGCCTGTGTCTTTGGGCTTTCCAGTGTCAGGAGTAGATAATGCATCATTTACAGCAATCCCAGGAAAAGGTCAGACCTGCTTCCCAGCGCGCTGTTGGTTTAATGACATGGCAGGAATTAAGACAGCAGCCTCTCACAGGCTCTTCTGTCTGTGCATGGCTTATGAAAACTAAACAGTTCTGAGCAAAAGGTGACTGTAATGAGGACCCAGTCAGTGACTGATATGCTCCTAAACTACCATGAAAAATTGCCAACTGTAATAGTTTTACTGTTTCTCCAGCACAGCAGGAGAGATGAACATCAGAAGGGGGTAGGAAAAGGGTTGTGAAGGACAAGTGAGGTGAAAAAAGAAATGGCAATCTGCAGAAAACCTCAGAAACAAACCTCTTGATGCAGAGAATCATTAAGAATGACTAAACAGCCTACGCACACCAGCATCATTCATTGTTTCTGGCCTTCAAATACGGCATTTTTGAAGCAAAGCATGATCTCTGAGATGCTATAATTCTTGCATCCTTCACATTAGTAATTGCTCATTATTCTGTAATTAGGACTCACCATGGACCTACTGCAGAGGCTCTTATCACATTTTAATTTGGGGGAATAAATATTTGCGTAATACAGAGTCAATCATCCTCGCAATCAAAATGCTTTCTGGGGAAAACATGTTTTTATTCGCTTCATTTACACCAGTATATTCTGTGGTTCAATCATTCCCAGTAACAAAAAAAAAAGTATGTGTCACCCTCACAACAAATCCAAACATATCACAATAATTCATCACCAGAGACTTTTTTGCTACTTTTAATCGAGGGACAAAAGGAATTATACTCTCAGCATATCTCACAGTCAGGCGAGAGTCTGTCTAACACTGGGCGATTTGATAGGTACAACAGCAAGAGACTGCACAATATGCTTTCAAAGCAAAAACCCTCTCTCAAATCAAAATCTGGCTGTGGTTAATTTAAAATAATTGGGTATGCAACAGGCAAAAATATTTCCACTCTAGATAAATTGTTTCTTGTCACAAAAAAAGCATACCATTAGAAATTAATGCATCAAACCCTACAACAAATAATATGGGCTAAGCTAGCAGCAGGGAAATATTATGATCAAAACCAAGACAATTACAGCAGTATTTTGTTTTGCAATAACTCACAAAATAACAGTGAAATAGCCTCACACAGTCAAGGTAATTCTCCAGAAGGGTCAGAGAGCTATGGGATCCTAAAGATAGGTAAGGACCTTGCATGTTCTGAAAGGTTGAAAGCAGAGGTTGCAAATTAAAGAAACAGTGGTTACATCACCTGGATGTGGAGGGAAAAGAAGTTTTGATGCCAGGTACCAGATTCCTTAGAAAGCAAGTGGTCACAACCCTCTGAATGACTGCAACAGACCTGCAGCAGGACTTGGTGGCGGCAGCTACTAAGGTTTCAGCTTCTACAATAAGGTACATAGTAAACAATGAAGGGTTCCATTTCATAACTCCAAGTATTACACCACTTCCACACAATAACCAAAATAAAAGCCAGGTCCAAGTTTGTCAGAATAAAACAAGTAGTTTTGAGATTGTGCTCTGTGAAGTGATGGATCAAAATTCTAACTTTTTTTTTACCTGTAGATGAGTGGAAAGTCTATTGTGTGGCAGTAGCACAGTAATGTTCTGGTGCTGTTTTGCTTTCCCTGGCACTATAAATCTGTGGTGTGTCGAAGGCAAGATGGATTCAATCAAGTATCAGAAAACCCAACAAGAAAATGCCATGCTGTCTGTGAGGAAGAGGAAGCTTGAACATCATTGACCCTTGCAACAGGGCAGTGATCAAAGGTATTCCTTACTGTCCTTCAGTAAGACCTGGTGGACTATAAGAGGATGTCTTGGTAGCAACTCAACTGGGCAATCATAGTTGCATGACTTGAACAGCAGCATACAAATCAATCTGAGAAAAATAATGACCCAGAGATCATGAAGATTTGATAAGACATTTGCGGCAAGTCCTAATAGCAGAAGCGTGCTCCACCAAGCCCCTTGTTTGGAAAGGGTTGAATAAAGTTGAGACTGCAGCAATCATTAAAAGTGGCACTTTGTGTTGGATTATAAGAAGTCTTTTAATCAGAGATATGTAGACCAATGTAATAACTCTTACTTCATTTGCTAGTTTTTATATTTTGCTAATACATCTAATTTTCAGTGGAGAATTAAGATATTTTTATGTTTTTTGTTTTGCATTATATCCTTCACAAGCTGGTGTCAAACACTTCAAGCACAATGTTTTATCAGCGACACATTCAGCAGACTCAACCTCCAGAGATAAATAAATCACAGAGGACTAAAAGAAGCTGATGTCATCCAATTTACAGAGATGAAAATGCCTGATAAGTACTGTGACTGTCCAAAAGCTGCCATGAGTAATGTCATAATGATAGACTGGACTCAAAGCTGTCAGCTATAGTAAGAGTTCAAATCTGGAAACATCCCTGGCCCGAAAACCTTTAACAAGATGGACGGTTTCCATGGCAGCATTGCAGGTTAATCTGGCAGCAGGTGATATTTGTTTAAGCAGCATTTAAAGCAGTACTGTGTATGAGCATGTCTGTGCATGGCTTTAGCTGAGGGCTCCTGGGAAGAGCAGAAACAGGTCTAAGCTCTTCAGACGATGATTGCATAGCATTGAACATATGGCAACATCCTCCAGGGAACCATTAAATTTGGTAAGAAAACTTCTTCCCAAAAGAATTTTATGAAACATAGTTTATAACTTAAGCAACTTCATTTTGAAGTAATTTGGATAAAGCCTTGCAGAAAGCACAAGTGTGACAGTGTGTCAAAAGGGGAGAACCTCTAGAAGCCCCTAAAACTGTCCAACTGAGAGCTTAATTTATCATGCAGAGGCAGCAGCTGCAGCTCTTCCTTCGTTCCTATTTAAAATAACCCACACGCACACGCGCATACACACAAGACCCTCCTGTTTCTATTTACATTATTGATTTTATATATATATATATATATATATATATATATA
>CAEFZY010011391.1:0-20327 GCA_903066815.1 Brachyrhaphis roseni
TTAGCATGTTATTTATGCTATAGTTATCTGGATAACTCTTAATATGTTATGTTAACATACCAGGCACGTTCTCAGTTCGTTGTTCATGTCATGTAATGTTAGCATACCGTACTAGCCTGTTGTTTCCTCTGTTCTATTTTTATTGCCTTTCAAGATGACATGTCTGTTCTTGGTGTTGGTTTTTATCAAATAAATTTCCCTCAAAAATGCGACTTATACTCCGGTGCGACTTATATATGGATTTTTCTTCTTTGTTATGCATTTTATGGCTGGTGCGACTTATACTCCGGAGCGACTTATAGTCCGGAAAATACGGTAGTTTGCATCAAACTTACAATCTCCCCATTGTCAGGCTACTCTTGGTGAGTAAGCTACAGCTACCCCAAGAAATTTAAGATTAGACATTTTCTGATACCTTCTCAATTGAATACAACTTCTAGGCTTATGAAAGAAATGCCATGGATATGCTTGAATTTTGTCCTCAAGGATTTTCTTGTATTTCTACCATAAATAGTCATCTTTTGTTTACATTTGGAGCAGAGGAGACGTCACACAGTGTGCAATTGATAATTTGCTGTGAAACAGGATTTAATCAGATTTTAAGACAAAGAATGGAGTTGTCTTTAGGATTTTATTTTTGCAATTAACATTAAGATAGTTAGCATATCTCCCCCTGCTTTAAATTAATTACCTGTATGAAGAGCCAAATGTCCCTGTATAAATTTTTTCCCTTTTAAATATCTCCTCACACCTTTTGCCTCTGAATTCACTTGCAAACACCTCATTTAAGACTAAAACTGGTAGTATTCTTCTCTCTACGACAATCGTCTCACCAAAAAGTGTTTCTTTGTCATACTGTTTGTTTAAATGATAGGCTATCTGTATTATCTGTATGAAAATACAGTTTATTTTAATAACTGTTTTTTTAAACTATTATTTTTTATTTTTTGGCTCTTACTAAATTTCAATTCAAACAGAGTTTAGTTAAAATGTCATTTTACAAAGCTTAAAGAATAGGTTGTCTGGCTTCAAAACTTAGCACTTTGCTTTCAATGTCGCAATTTTTAATGACTACTGTTTTAGATCAACAAAATCCCCAGCTTATAGAACAGTTTTGCAATCATGTACATGGATATAGGCAGTGATATATCCATTTACATGTTTTCTTTTCTTTCTTTAAGAATTTGTTTTATACAGTGAACTGCTACGCTGATTAGGGGTGTAGCGATGCAATAATCTCACAATACAATATTCTGATCACAATGCGATATATATCACGATATTTGGCAAACAATACAATTCTATACGATTCAATGCACTTTTGCGATTTTCTGAAAGATTTTAGAGGGACAGAGTGGTTTTAGTAACATTTTGTGTTCCATATACTTGGATTTAATTAACTGAAAACTGATTAAAAGCACCAACTACACAATACCTGACTCTGATTGGACAGAGTCTAACAGTCTACAGCTGGACAAAATGAATCAAAGATGCAGTGAGAAAATTAGTTTCGGTCTTTTAATTTATGTGGATTTGACATAAAACCCAAAGTTTCAACAGTGACCCAGGAGCTGAGTGGGGAAATCGTCAGCCTCTGGAGACTCTCAATATGCAAATGATTGCACTTATGTTTTTCTTTTGGACATACTGTGGCTGCATTTTGGAGTAAAAGAAGTCTTTTGGACTATGGGGAAAAGCCTTTTCTATCATGGCTCCCGGAGTGTAAGCTGTTTACTACTAGCTGCTGGGGGAGTGGCTCTGCCTCACCCCGTAGTGATTGACTCCTTGCAGCTGCTCTGCGCCGCCATTCCCCTGCTTGGATCCGAGTAGCTGCCTCTCAGACTGCCAGGATCTCATCGTACTCTCAGTCTCTGATACTCTTTGTCAGTTGCTAATAAGAATGATCGATCCGCCATCGTCATCATGGAAATCCTCATTGTGCCCAGACTGCGTTTGCGGGTTTCCCCTCTTCGTTTTCGAGCTCGAAACAGAGTGCCCATGCATGCTGCGTGTTAATTCTTCTGGTAATCCTTTACAGAACAGAAACCACTAAGCTAAAATCAAATTATGAAGTGGATGCCATAGTCGCTCCGATATCCAAACTTTGCATTAATTTTGCGATCTTACTGCTTTTGCCGCTGCTCCGTTCGCGCCGCTACTCCGTTCCGCTTCTCTTTCACGTTACTTGCGCAACTTTACTTCGTTTCTTAGCAACAAAATACAGCCCATCGGTATTTATTGAAGATGTGAGATTTCCTATAACAAAGGAATCTAATGTTGCGTTTCGTTTTTTACGTTTGGAAGCTCATTCCCTTTCACATAAACAGAAAAGCCGGTTTTTGACATTTCTCTGACATTCAGAAAAATATGGTTTACTTATTGTAGCATAACTCCGGTTTTACTTGGCCTATTAACACAGTATAAAAACTGGTGTGTAGTTGATAATGTTCACTTTAAGCACAAGTTGGAAGTGATACTGGGGGAGGCGGAGTCTTGCTGCTGTGCTGTCACAAACCAGACATATTAAAAAGACGGTATAAGCCTATGGGCCCGCGGATGAAAAATCGATACCTTCCGAGGGGGGAAAAATTTGATAAATACTGTAGAATTGAGATAATTATACAGCTCTATTGCTGATCAGATGGACAATGGAAGATCATGTGGTGCTTCTACTCTTTTGCCACAATGGACTCCTGCTGCAGAAGATGCTGACTGCTTTGAATTGTACCGCCATCTTGTTCCACAACAACCCATACAGATCACTGAGTTGTGACTATTTACCATCGAGGATCAGGGGTATATCATTGTTTGGTTGACTTCACCCCTTATTTCTTAAGACATTTTAGTTTGTAAGAAACTTGTAGATCAAGCATAGAAAGGATTGACTGAAATGGACAAGGTTCTCAAACACTAAATTACAAAGCCTTGATTGAAGCTCCAACTCTTACTTGGGATCAGATTTGGACATTACTATTATAGTATACAAAAATTAGGGGTACACCGATTGCAGTTTTCTGGCCAATCGCCGATTACTGATCTTTTAAAAAGCCTAACTTATGGATTCCAATTTTGGCCGATACCATTTTTTTGTTTGAAATGTTGCTCAATATATCACGAAAGTGCTGAATTGGCAACAATGGGGTGACTATTGTTAACTGTAAATGTTCAGACATGACCTGGTCGGCCGATTTGTCAGTCAAACCTTTCACGGGATAAATAAAAGCACAGCGGTTTATTTTTAGACCTTTGCCGAGATTGATAACATTGGTGGATAAGATCAGCTTCATATGTAAAAATCGTCCGATCACCGATCTCTCAAAATTAAGGAAATCGGCACCGATAAATCAGTGCACTCCTAACAGAAATATATCCAATGGTCAATGTAATGCAAAGAATCCATTTTGAATTTCATAGCAACATAACAAATATTACGATGTGGACATCAGCAAAATCAAACAAAGCGCTAAAGAAACATTAACTATTTTGCGGGACTGTTACTTGTTCAGTGTTTGGCTTTCTTTTTTGAATACAATGTTAAAATCTCCAAATGATTCCTGAAATACTATCCAAAATCATTGTCTGTAGAAAAATATGTGGATTAAAATAATCTTGAAAAGTATAAACTATAAATGAATTTGACTTGATGAAATTATGAATATTGGACACAAAAAGTAGAACAAGGCTTGTTATCAGGGCTGGTTTCAAACTGCTCTACGTTTGGGGTGGAGAATTATCTGTTGCCAATGTCTGTTCTATCTGACGTGTATTCTTTGATTTCAAAATGATCAGGTTTGCAATTCTCGTGTTGGTCAGGAGGATTAATCGTTGTGGGTGTCCCACTTTCGTTGTTTTTACACTTCCTTTCTCGTGTGCTATTGCATATTTTAAGCCTCTCTTCTGGTAGCTGTGTAAATTTTACCAAAAGGATATTTTTTTGCTGCTGCAGCAATGTCTTCTGTAGGTAGGTGGCTTGCCTTTTCCCCAGTAGCCAGTCAACATTCTTTTGGTAATATTAGTGTTTCCAAAACTTGTTTGACCTTGTCTATATATATTTGACTTAGAATGTTTAATTGGGCAGAACATCGAAATTAGCTGTGGTTGGACATTGCCGACAGTTTGTGTTATACCAAATAATAATGGCAATAGTTAGTCATGGATCTCCCTTTCACTCAGTCTTTGTATTTGCAGATTTGCTAAGGTATGCCATTAGTCATTTTTAGCCAATGCAAGAAGGTCAGAGGCAATGTGAAGTTAAGTTTCCTGCTCCAGGATGGACCAGGCCATTTTCCTTGAATTTGAACTGCCCACTTGTTTATGAACATTTGCAATAATACCATAGAACTCAAATGTACTCCAAGAAAAAAAACCCAGCTTATTATTTACTGATCTGAATCAGACAAATTTCTTGTAGAGGTTAGATGAAGATTAGAAAATATTAACTTGAAAAGTTTACAACTGTAGACGTTAGCCATACAGTCAGATTGCAAACAGCAAAGACGATGTCTTTGTGATTTTGTTTCCAAACAAAGTAAATCAACACCTTCTGTTAGCTATTTTTGGTTGCCGTAATTTTACCCAATGCTTTGACATCAGATGCCAAAGTGTTCCCAAAAGATAAAAAGGAGTCTACGTAAAGATGCATTGTGTTCAGTGTGCAAGACGAGTTGGACTGTGACAGGCAACCCCCTTTGTATCCCTTTGTTTTCAAATTGCATACAAAAATCTGCGGATGTATGAAATGGCAAAGAAACAATGTATAGAGCTCTTTTGGTTAAAAACACCAATTTGTCCCATTTCTTTCACAGTAACCAGTCAAGTCCTGCAACAATGTGTGCTTCTTGTTTTTTAAGTCGGCATTGCAAAATCAGAGGTGTGGAGAGATTCCCGATGGTCAGAGTGAAAAAGCTTTCCCTCCTTACCCTCCACCTCACACATGCTCAATCAACTAGACTCTGAGACTACCTCCATTACCCACAGCTTTGACCTTCCATTTTACTCCAGTCATTTCACACATGACTCTAACTTGGGAAGGTGTCAGAAATAAGGATGGGCAATGTGGGTTTATAGGTTTACCTAGAAATTTTGTGGTGTTTATTGTAACAATGTTAAATTGGATGGTGAGTTTTTTTTCTAAAAACCCCCCCCAAAAAAATAATCTCACAAAATTATTGCAAATTTTGTGAGATTTGCAAAAACCCAATCACTTTGTATAGTCAATGTTGGGGTTAGAACAGTACCTGCAGGAATAAATTCCCTGCAGGTGTAAAGCACTTGCTACTGCACACTTGTTCCATTTACGAATTTGTGGCTATATTTCGTAGAGGTCTTTTTTTTTTTTGGTTAAACAATTTGTCATGAATAATAACATAACTTATGTAATTTAAATATGCAAAATCTATCAAAATAAGAACAAATAACTGCTTTTATAGAACCAAACTTAGCTGGCAAAAGAACAAGAAAGCAGTGCAAACTAAAATCTTGAAAAATATCAATTTGAGACAAATTCTTTATCATAAAAGGGCTAATACGACCAACCTAGAAGGGCCTCAAAACAAGAAGAGGCTAATCGATAGTGAACAAATGTTGGAAGAGCACGTGATTTGTACAGATAAAATTGAGATAGCTTATCTCTTGTGTTTCATGCACATGTTGAAGCTGGTCTTTATCTGGAATGCATTCAGCCTGCTGAGGGGGAAAATGACGCTTCTCAACCTAAACCTCAATGTGAAAAAAGTTCAAGTATATTTGCGATGGGCAATCCAACGAGAAAGAAGAGAGAACTGGTTTATAGAGATTTGTAGTTTGTTGCATCTTCTCGGAACTGCTGAGATCACAGTACTGGTAGGATAATCTTGAACAATCTACAAGACGTATGACGTTCGCATCAAATAATTGGAACTACATAGTTTTAAAAAAGATGCAAATTCCAGAGTTTAGTTTGTCTACTAATGCTTGTGAAATCAAAACTGCCTTCTCCCTCTTTTGAGGTGCATATCCATCCAATATAAACCCCCCAAAAAACATAGATACCAGGCTCTATCGGTTCTGGTGTGCACTGCTGTTTCAGACCCTAGCTAAGCTTAAAGTTGGAACATAATTTTCTACAAAAAGGTACTGTTTCTAAGTAGGCATGGTTTTAGTTAAAATCTTGTCTTTTTGGTGGTAACTTTGCACAAAAGTGAAAAGTTATTAGTGGTGGCACAGTCCAAGCATTCCGTGTCATTAAACCAGATAAAAGCTCAGTCTTGTCTTGTCTCATGACAGTTGTAGGAAAACATTCACTCTCTTTGTTTCCACACAAAGCAAGAGGTACAATAGTGTAGCATCAACAAAGTATCATCAGCATAGCACACCAATTTGGCAATAGATGTTTCACATCAGGAATTTGCAGTGTTAAACCTAGTAGTGGATAAAAACAAAATGTTAGAAAAAACATTTTTTTCTGTTGTTTTGGATTAGTGCTCCAGTTGTTCCAGACGAGTGTTGTATGCATGACACATTGTGAGATAATGCGTTGTGTGCATTGTCTACATTAGGTTTTAGTCTTGTAAGTAGGTCTAACATTTCTGTAGTTTGATGTTCTCTATTTCATGAAAGATTACAGACAATGAAGAAATTACACATACATTTTAAATACAATTGATCTTTGGACATTGTGTATAATGCAAATTTCCCTAAATGTATGCCACCTGTTCTAAACAAAAGTTAATAAACGGGGGAAAAAAGTCATCAAATACAATTAGCAAGTTGACCTGGTTTTGAAAAATGACTGTCAGGAGAAGGAAGGTTTGGATGAACAAGTGACGGCCATATGCAGGTTTGTGCTTCTATAGTCACCGTAACGGAAACCCTCTCAGCAGCGGCAGCCATTTTCTGTTACAAGAATCCACTGCAAGCAATCAATCAAACTAGAAATGGAGGCTGGGAAGCATGTAGCTGAGGCTAACTTTTTAAACTAATGCATTTAGTTTAAATCAGAAGGCGTTTGCCAGCTTTTCACAGAGAAAAGATCAGTGTGTGTTTCATGCAGAAGGAGAAAAGGCAGCATGGAATATTGGATTTATTTTTTTAGAAAAAAAAAAAACATAACTTAGACGTGACAAACTTTTAGCAGAATAAACCGAAATATAGCAGATTTTTAGCTACAGAGACTTAATTAAAATTTTATCCAACAGCTCAGAGCGAACGAGCTACCATTTCGAGGCTAAGGGGTAGAATGTCTACCAGTTTAAGAGACCTGTAATTTACTGGGAATAAATTCATCCTAGACTCAGCCTGGTTTAATTTTAATTACAGTGTAGTTTGTTTAAACAGCTGTGAATTTGTGAGACCCCTCTACAGGTCTGTCACTCAGTTGTAAGAACACCCTTCTGTTGAAATGGTGTAGTCCATGCTTGGCAGTAAACCTCAACACCCATCCCCCACACTGCAGGTGTGGGGGATGGGTGTTGGCGCTGTGTGTCTGGCTGTGGACTTAGGCTCTGACTGTGTAGTCCTAGCTGTAGTTCTCATCAATCAGTATGACTTAGACCGTGGACACATTCAGAGATTGTTCTAGGTGTGATAGGCTACTTTCAGAGCTAGAGATGCAGCTGTAAAATTTATTAGTTCAGCTGTCAACTAAAAATGTTATTTGTTTATATACCGTAAGGAAGCCAAGGCTAACCATCAAGATGTTTCTTTTGAGTAACATATGTGACCTTTTTTGAGCTACGATACAAGCCTCTCTCTGTAGCGCATGGCTAAAGTATAATCACCATGTGCATGCTTGATTCACATGGAACCTTCTGGCTCTGCCCTCCCCCTCCTAGTTTTCTTCCCCTTTTTCCTTTTAGCCTGCTGTTGCTGCTCTTCGCTTTTGCACAACAGGAGCAAATCACGCGTACAATACTTGGGCAGTAGTAGGCTAGGGAGCAGTGGTTTTAGACTGCTGCTTTGCAGTTTAATCATGTTATTTTAATACTTTGTTCTCTATTCTGTTTTTATAACAGGTTAGAAATGGTCATTATAATTACTATCATTTTTAATCTGTAATTTACTTATCTTGGATAGATCTTATAAGATAAAACGGAAATCTGTCAAGTGGTCGACAAATGTTTAGTAACATTTTTTGCCCCAAAATAACTAAGAAATATTTCAGTAATATTAAATTTCATTTAAGTATATTTCGCTACAAAAGTGCTCCGAGGTACATAGAGAAAGACACAAACGGATGTAAGTAAGGGAATGTCACAGAAAGGAAAAAATAATCTGCTGCATTCTCCCACCATGTTTCCTGCCTTTGAGTTTGCAGCACAAATAAAATGCTTTATCCTATGGGAGAGAGTAAAATAAAACTGGTTGGGTAGTAATTTTTACCTGATGTGATTAGATTACGACTTCTGTATACAGTGTTTGATCTGCAGTTACATACAGACTATATTCTTGCTCAAATTAAGGCATTTGAGTTCAAATTGGCATTCTGTGAAAGCACAAAAATCCTGTTTTTGGAAATGGTTTTCTTTTAGACAAGAGAAGATTATTCAGGTGTACCTCAATAAGTTAGCAGTTGACATCAAATGTCAAAGTTTTACATGAATTCATCACACAGTGAGTGATGTATTTTAGGTGTTTAGATCTGGTAATTTTGACGACGTCTTACAGTTGATAAAAAAACCCCCACCATTGTATTTCTTGGGGAATTGTAATATTACAATTAAACTAACTTTTAATGCAGAAATGCCTTGTTATGACTTGCACAATCATGGGGAAGAAGGATAATATCATCAAATATGGTAAGCTAGAATGAGGGCTGCATCCAAGCATAATTGTAGAAAGTTTAGTGGAAGAAAAAAGTGTAGTTATTAAAAAAAGTACACAAAAAACAGATGTAGCAGCATCTTAAGTGGATTTTGTCATATTCAAAAGTTTAGGGGATATGGACAATGTCCAGACTCCAGGTGGTGTTACCACATACAGATGCATCCAAGATACGGGTTACACTTTACATTGCTTGTATTAAGTCACTTCTGAACGAGAGATTACAATAAAAGTCTGTTTGAATTGAATTACAGAAATTCACAAACCTTTTGTAGATATTCTAATTGACTGAGTTGCACCTGTATATGAATTATCGTCCTTTCAAGAAATACGTGAGTACAAATTCCTAATTATTAGTTATAACAGCTTGATTCTAAACATATACCTCTATTAAACAGTTTCAAATCAGTCATAATGCTTGTGTTTTCTAAGCATGCTGATTTGTTCAGATTGTCAGATCGAGGCAGAGTGTCCTTCTACATGTTAGTCTGGCACAAAGCGAACAGCCAGACTGACATGGTCTCCCTTTCACAGCTACAGGCGAGTCAGGTTTAACAGTGAACTGAGTCACGTGTTCATAAGTTGTGATTGAGAAACAGATTTGCTAGATAAAAAGGAAGGTGATATGATTAATCACTTTTTAGACTTTCTTGGTAATCTCAATAAAATTATGTAATATCCGCTGGAACTGCAGATTAGAGGATTTTAGTCAAGTTGATTGGCAAGATGAAAATCACTGGAAGCTGATCAAAATAATTTTTAGTGTGGTAGGAATCAACACGGGTCACTTTGATTGCTAGAAATCAGCGGAATCAGTTTGACATAACCAATAAACCCCTTTAAAAAATAAAAAGAAAAATTGCGTCCGACACGCACTGAAGACTTCAGCTCCACCGAAATAAAGGTTTTACTTTTTTTGTGACAGAAAGGCATCATTTCCCAGCAGCTCGGTGCTGCTGAAGCTAACGCTCTATTGGAAGCTGTGGCAGGCTGGAGAAGCTCCGTGTTGCTACGCACAGCAAACCGGGTGGCCATTTTGAGTCTCAGTGAATCCAGATGCCAGCAGTCAGGGTGGGGGAAGGGTAGAGCGTGCGCTCTGCGCAGTGTAGTTGGAATGCAGTGTCTACCCTCAATAGATGGCTGATTTTATTTTTGTCCACACTGCATTTAGCCTTCTTGGACAATTCCTTGCATTATATCCATTATTGGTAATTGTTTATTTTAATAGTTTAGTTTATCAGAAATAAACAGGAACTTACTCTGTGTCCCAGTCCCAAGCAAGTCTGTGTCATGTTTACAGTTGGATACACTGGTTGAAGCACCAAAAACCATCTGAATAGGAAATAAAATGTTCTATTTCCTTCCTCTGCTATTTCTTGTTTTACATTAATAGGTCTAGTTCAGCGTGGGGTCAAATAAGCAGGAATATTTAAAAAGCTGTTCCAGGTCAACATTCATATGGTCTCTCACAACAACAATCTCTAAAGCAGGAGTTTAGTTAATCAAAAATAACATGCAAAGATAACAGTATTTGTTTTAATCCTGTTTGGCTGTTTTTGTGGGCGGAGTCAGTAATCTGATCTGCTTTTGCTTGTGCTCCGCATGCTGTTCGCAGCAACACTGGTGGCCATTTTGTGTTTCTACAGTGGCAGACAGAGAGGAGGGGGGTTGGGCAATAAATGCACAGCTAGTTTTGTTGTTGTTCGCAAAACGAGTGTTCTTAGTGAGGTGAGAAATTACAAGAAGACAAATTAAAGTATTTTTTAAATGAAAAGCTCAGATTGACCTTACTCATCCAGCGTGTTTATTTCTGAGTCTTCAACATATTAGCAAATGGGTTTAAGAATCAACTAATCTTGACACTGAAATGTGACATTTTAATGCACCAAATTATCTACCTATGAGAAGTTTAAAATTAGTATCTTTGATCCTGTTCGTAGAAAGGATCCACCCTCTTGCTGGAATGGTTCAGCCTGTTTAACACCAACCCCTCCCTGCTGTTTGAGAGGCTGGACAGATAGAGACTCCTCAGTGTGGCAGGCTTTGCTCTGTTTTTCCCCCCCCACTTACTGCAACTAGCCTGCAACTGTGTGCCCATTATGCATCAGTTGTTATTTGGACATGTAAGGAATGCTGAGAGAATGAGTGGAAAAATATGCTAATGTTCAAGGAAATTATTTAAATAGACCTCTTAGGAGGATTGATGCTACCTGGTTGGTTTAATCTAGAGATTAGGTGTGTTCCTTCATGGTGTGTGTGAGAGCAGTCAAATTAAACTGAAAGTCATTAAAAGCGGTCAAATTGCCCATTTTAGTGATGTGGTGCTTTTTTCTTCTTCTTTTCCCCTTCGCTTTTGTCTGTCACGCCCCTCCCCCACTTGTTTTCCCGCCTCCCCCATAAGAGTGGTACAGTCCATGTTTGAGCAAGAGAGGCTGTTCCAGAGACACACAGGCTGTGTGTGTAAGAGACAGAAAGGGTGGGAGGACTGTGAGACCTGAGGGGTGGGGGGGGCAGTTGCTTCTAGATTAGGTGTTGTGTGCCTCTGCAATTTAGCGACGGCCGTGCACTGTTAGCTAAGCTTCAACTTGGGTGATTTTTGCATTGCTGTGCCAAATTGAAAGTGGTTTTTCTCTTCCATTTCTATGAAGCATTAAGAGAATTATTAGGAGGGTTAGAATGTACATTGTTGTTGGGAAATTGTTGTTGATAAAATAAAGCACATTCCGATTAGGCAATTTACTAAAAAGAAAGTTCTTAGAATAATTTTCAGTGATCTACCCTGTTCTGAACGACTCGGAAGGCCTAATAGTTTGAAAATTTGGTGATATTTTTTTCTGCTTGGTGGTTGGAATATTTGGATTGAAGCAAAAGGCATTTGGAGAACAAAACTGGTTGTGGGAGGAACCAGGAACCAAAGTCCTCAGTTCCATTGTTATTTGTCAAGTCTCCACATAGTCTGTTAAACTGAATTTAGCACTAAAGGAAGGAGCCCTCCCTAATCCTTGAGCACATCTTTGTATTTTTATTTATTTACTTATATCTAAATCTCCTAAGCTTCCAGATTTTGACAATTTTTTTTTACAAAGTCCTGCTGCTGCTGGTTGGAGAGAGAGAAAAAGTCACCACTTAAATGTTACCATATTTTCAAGAGATAACTGCCAGACAATGAACGGTTTGCTCTTCTCTAAAAGCCTGTCCCTTTGACATTAGCGGTAATCTGTAAGAGACCTTTGAGATCAAATTGCCATCTGACTAAGGTTCTCTGTAGTCCAAACAGAGACTGTAGGTGGAGTGACAGAACTAGGCTGAGGCTAACATGATTAGTACTCAGAACAGTGGCAACATGTGCTCAGTTTATAGCACATAGTACTTAAGCTGATCTCTTTGTAATTATGCAGCGCAGTGACGCATTATTTGTTCCAAGGACTTCTTTTCATTTTTAATTGCATAAGAAAAATGAATGCAGCACCACATCTTCAGTCCAGTGAAAGATAATTTAAACACACTCAAAATTTACAGTGATAATCAATGTCTTTGTCATAACAGTAGCAGGTTTTACAGTGCTTTTCTTGACCTTTTTGCTCATGAAATTACATTTGACTGTTGATTCTTTAAAAGACAAATAAAGGACAAACAGACACTTCTCCCTCTCCTAGCCTTTTTTTTTGTCAGAGTGGTACAGTCTGGGCTGGGTGTTATTTCCATACTGTGCACTAGTTAGTGCTAGAGGTGGGGGATGGGTGTTGCTATGCAACGGGCTGTGCAGTGTACTTCCCCTCTGTCTGCGCACCGCTAGCTATGGCTGTAAGTGATAATCAGCAGTGTGCACTTTAAAGTTCAGCATACACAATATCCAGGTATTTTTTTTATACCTGCAAGTGTATGATTCAGTTATAGCAAGTGACAAAAACAATTTATTCAACTTATACTGTATGAAGTTACGCTGCATGTCACACTGGAGAACAAAGTTTTGAGTCTTTTTAAAGGGATTTGGTGATGCCCAGAATGCTCTCACTTTGACTACACACCCTTGTGGAGAACACACCCCTGCTAGGAGCAATATGGACTGGTCCCAGCTGAGCCCCTCCCCTTTTCTTTTATATTCTGGCGCCGCCATCTCAGCTGCTCCCAGCTCTCACAATCAGCAAATAATATGGAGGGCCCTTTCCCACACATCCTGCGGAAGGTTGCCATTTCTTTTTTTAAGCATGCTTTACATTTCTGCCTCATTGAAACTGATTTGTTCTTCCCTTTTTAAGTTTCATGTTTTAGCTAAACCTTTACAGTATTCTGTAGTAGGAATTTTTTAAAAAGGTTTATATTTAAAGTTTGTACTTTGTTTTTGCAGAAACCAAAGTATTCAAATTAGTTAACTCGTGTGTGTGTGTGGTTTTTTCCCCCCCAATCATTGTTCTTGGGAATTGCCTAAGTAGATGCCATCACTATGCATATTCTTGCTGCATATGAATTATATTATGGTGCATATGACGTTGTATGTGTAATAATCCTACAGGTGTGTGTGTGGTGAGGTGGGTTGGGGGTCACATGGCAACTTTTACAGAGGTAATCATAAATTTCTTTGCCCAAACTGGTTGAACTTGATGACCTACAGAACAGCTCTGGATGTTTGGTGAAATTGCTGGTTGCTTTTGTTGCTACTGCTATCCTTGCATTCCTCTTCTTTACCCTCACATATCTGTGACATCAGTTCCTGTGCGGTTTCTGTGTGTAAAACTTGAAAATGTAGGACTTCCCTCTAAACAATGTACTAAATAACTTCCATTTGCATTAGTATTGTGGAATGGTACTTGTGAATACAGTAATAAATTACTTGCTTTATTACAAACACTGAGAAATTTTGGAACCCATAAACTACAAGATGATAAAAATAGGTAGTAGCTGAGTTTCTACAAAGTTGAATTCTCTTTCAAAACTGCTTTGAATGTGCAACAAGTCACAACAAGCTGGGCACCAAACTGCAGAAGGTCTGTACAAAAAACAGATATGGACTGAGACGTCAACTGGGTTGACCAAAGACGAAGTGATTGGACCTGAATGTTGACAATCCGGTCAAAAACTAAAGCTAAGTAAGTGATATCGGTTACTTTATTACTACCATGGATATCTTCTTGAAGGGTACCATAGGTACCTTTGAAAACCTTTACAAACTAGGGTTAGGCGTTGTGGCTTAACAATAAAACCACTTTTCCTTCATACCAAGACTGATTTTCAATTTTCCAATCAATTTTTTATTTTTATTTTCAAAAACCTGACTTTATTCTCAGTAATCTATTTTGGAAGATGACTTGAATTCAAAGTCCAATCTTTAATACAAGCTGTAAAATATGCTTGTGAAACAACATGGTAGGCCCTAGGTGGGCTGACTTTACTCTGTGCTACGGAAGTCCAACGAGTGAATTGGTAAAAAAAATAACATTTTCGTGAAAAGAAAATCTGATTAGTTGATAAAATCAATTTATTCCCCTGCTCTACTATAAACATTAGATAAGATACGGTTGATGGAGCCAGTCCTATTTTAACCAGCTCAGATCGCACAGTTTGAGAATGAATGCCGACACTTGTAGCATCCTTACTCACTTATTTACCGCTGCACAATGTCACATTTTCAACGTGTGTGCAACGTCACTTCAAGGCTGTATACTGTTCATACTAATCTCATAGCAGGTACATTTAAATTATATGCACAATCATGTAAAGTTGATCTTAGCAAAAAGCAGTTAAACAAAAGGATCGGGAGTGTAAATGTAACTAAAGTTTGCCATTCTCAGTATCAGCTATGTGTTAAAACTGAAGTCAGCACAGAGATTTGTGAAGCTATTTAAAAAGATACTGTGCTTTCCATGACATAGCCAGATATGTCTATGGTACCCTGAACCTGAGAGAGAGCAGGACTTAAAGCAGGTAATGGGAAGGCTGGATTCAAAGTTTTATTTGAGCTTTCAACCCATTTCTGTCACCAAGTAAGCTGGATTTAAGTGTGGGCAGCATTTTAATAAATCTTTTGTTTTGGATTTCCACTCTCTAGGGAACTCGCACAGAAAGTGCAATGCTAGCAAACGACTGATTTTAATCGTTAACAGACTATGCTAAAATCGATATATTTCATGTCCTCTGTGAGGTCCGTGAGATGTATACAGCATCTCAGATTGTTGTCCCAAGCAGGTAATTTTCTGTTTTACATGAAGTTACTACAACACATACTAAATGTTGCAGCACAATGTATAAAAAAGAGTGACCGTAGGGAAACAGAAGACACTTTTGGGTTGAAGAAGACATTTTCATACCCTGCATTTTACAAGCTTACAACATAATGAAGGGTTTGTTTTTTCTAACGCAAGAAGAGAATATCTTTCTTTGTTTTCACCTTTTATTGATATCAGTGTTTGAGCGTTTCCAAATTGTGGCTGTGTATTAAAAAAGTAATAAAAAAAAATAGCAAAGGTCAGTGTCCCTCTCTCATCTGCACTAAAACCTGATGTTGTCAGAGTGATGACTTTAGTTTAGCAAGTGAAACAAGAAGGAAAGGTTTATCAACAAATCAAGCTATCTCGAAGAAAACATATCATGCTTTAACAATATTAACTTGCAATTGACATGTTTAGCAGTACAATCTGGTGATTTTTCTGGTTCATGAATGGCATGCAATAACTTTCTCACGTTTCTAACTTTATTATCTTTTTCAAGTGTTGTTGCTGGTAAGTTTTTCTGCTTACTACAGTAATTTTAGGGTTAATAGCTGTATCTCTAATGAATTTAAGAAAGGACTCATACTAGCTACTAAAACAAGATGTTAAATGTTTTGAAAAATTATATTTCAGTTGTTTTCTTTCTGGTTGCTGATCCCTTCTGCTCAGCAAGGAAACCTTATTATTCACGGTTGCGCTGCAACCCAATCCATCTGACAGAGTCCTTTTTCAGCTAGCTACAGATTTCAGCTTAACAACGAACAGCAGAGCTGGCAGCCATTTTGAGTTTTTGCACCAAATCCAGGCTCGGTTATTGAGGCCGTAGGATGGGGGAGGGGAGACAATATGCTCTGCGCAGTCTGCAATCAGATTGGAATGTGAAGTGGAACATTGATCATTCTTGCTATTTTACATCGCTCCATTCCTTAAAGGCTGACATTTTTTTTGTCTTAAACATTGTTATTGTCTTAAGCAACAAAAAATGCCTAATTTTTGAGGCAAAGATTTTATAATCATTGCAAGGAGCATGCTTCCAGTGGGAGAACAGAGCAGAGATGTTTTAGGGTGTTGAGCGTGTGCGCCAGCATCCTGCGCTGGTGCTTTACAGTGTAAAGTATACACTCAGTCCTAGTACTTTTCCACATATATAGAGCTGCCTGCAAAGGTGCAGAAGGCTAAATCAAACATTGTTCGACTGTAGAGGCGTCACATGACCGAGTCTGCTGCAGTCCTACAGATCAGCAATGCAGAAACAGTAAAGCTAACCAACTTTACACAGAAAATGATCAACTGAGCCAGCTTTTAAACCTTATTCCCGCCCCGAAGCCAACAGAAACCTTTAGCTCTGCTGTTGATCCCATCGCATTGATCGCATATTTTTGATTATTGAAATACGGGAAGAAAAGTCAGCATTTGATGATTATGTCTCAACTCTCAACATAGAGATAAGTCTTGTGTGGTGTTTGACCAAATAAGAAAGTTGGTCATTATTAATAAAATGCATTTTTTTAAGCAGCTCTTTGCTGCATCTCAGCAGAACAACTCTTTATATAGATTTTGTGTTGATCTTTATCTGTGTGCTATGTTGCTAGAAGCTCTAAATACTTTAATACATCTGTTTAGGATCCTGATGGATAATTGTATTCAGCGGCGCTAAATTTAGGCTTACATTTTAATTTGTTAGATATGTTTGTTGCTAAGAAAATCACTTATATATATATATATATATATATATATATATTTTTTTTTTTTCTGTTCAGGTTGTCGACAAAGCTGGTGTTAAATCCATGACCAAGAACCTTTTGGTTTGAAGGTGAGTCCCAGATTAAAAATCTAATTTATATAGTATTGCTATTTTTGCAGCAATTTCCTTTTTCACATATATTTGAACGTAAATCTAATTAACAAAAAAAAGAGCTCTCTTATTTAGGCTCTTAATATGGAGATTTAGAGCAATTCTACAACTAGCCTTAGTTGTACCGTGTGGGAAAATAAAAACCTTGTACGGAAAGCCTTTCATGTTTTGCATAACCTCTTTGCTGCTGCAAGGACTGCCCCAGTTAGACCGTTCTGATTGGCTGAGGATTCCACCAATAACTGAAGGGGGGGATGGGAGGAAGCCTGGGCTACAGCTGCTGTTTCAACTCCGTGTCCTTTTCTTCTGCTCTCTGGATCCGGGCTTAGGTAAACAGGAAGTTGATAGCCCAATCCAAACAAAATTAGGATTTTAGACTTCTTTTCTCTTTTTTTGTTGATTGACTCAAAAAAGAGGTTCTTACTTACTGAGGTGCTACTGTTGGTTCTGTCTCTAAAATATTGACAGTGAATACAGACAGATTTTAAGAATCTGCCTGATTTTGCTTGAAAACTGAGAAATCGGCTGCTGACTACTGTTTGCTTATTCCGAACTGATTGGTTCTCAGAGCTGTGAAGGAACCCTCTAGAAAAGAGCAAACAAAAAGGTAGAAGAGCTCCACAGTGACCTCTAGTGTTTTGGATCAGGTTCTACAGCTGTCAGGGCGTAACAAACAGACTCCTGGGCGGAACTGACTGGTCCAGCCTCTGAAATCTGATCTATTCTTGTCACCTTGCAGGAAGAAATGGAAGTTGTGACAGAGGAAAAAAAGAAAATTTTTCGTGCCAGGAAAACCATGAAGATTAGTGATCGTCTGCAACTGGAAAGCCTTCACAGCACTTTACTGAACTCTGCTCCGGGTCTGTCCAACCCGTCTCCGCCGCCGCTGGTGAACGGCACACATAAGGAAGACGGGCAAAAGGTCGGCGACAAGGAGCAAAACAGTTCTTCCGACCCCAACTCTCCTCAGGCGGCTTCCCCTGCCACGCCGGGATCTCTGAGCTCGCCGGCTCCCTTTCTGTCCCTGAATCTGTCGCCCTCTCCAGGCTCTTCCCAAAGTCCCAACCCGCACGAAGAAGCTACGTCTCAGTCGTCGCTACCACCCTCAGAACCCAACGATGCAAAGAAGATGGAGGATGAAGAGAAGAGAAGTTCTTCACCATCCCCACAAAGCGGGTCTGAAGCACCGGTGTCTGCAGAACATACGAAGCAACAGGAGAAAGACACTGATGTGATTCCAGTGGATGAAACAGAGGTAAATGCTCTGAAATCATTGACATTCAAAACACTTTATCAAATATTTGGCTAAATTTAATGGTGACTTTGAATTTAAAAAATTTACCATAAATATATTGAATTCATTTATTGTTCATATCCTCATTCAGGAGAAAACAGCTGCACCAGAGGAACCAGTTGAGAACGTGGAAAAGGACTCTGACAAACACTCTCCGGAACCATCTGCACTGTCTGAATGTATAGAACCAATGGACGAAGAAAATGACTCAACAAATATAGACTCTGAGGAATGCTCGTCCACAGCAAAACATGAAAAGCTTCCTTCCCCCTGTGAGGCACCCTCCGATTCTTCAACACATCCCCCTGTGTCTGGTGAGGACAAACGACCAACAGCTGAAAGCAAAGAGGAAGACGGTGACAAAACCTCTGTTGAGAAAGACTCCAATGAGGAGGAAAAAATGGAGGTGAACTCAGTGAAAGTGGAGTTAAAAAAGGAAGAAGTTGATGCTGGACAAGAGAAAGGACCAACTCGACCATCATCCACCCCACCTTGTAACACAGGTATAGAACAGCAAATCATGAGAGCTCCTTCTATTCCTCCCATATAAGAAAAATAGATCTGAAGTAAAACTGCCATAAGTGTCACCTTAGACAAATATCATTCTGGGACAAGCATGCCTTGCAAAAGTATTTTTTGTGTGTGTTGCATGTTTGTGAAGTGAAAGATTTGGTTTTCAAAGTTTGGTTTTTTTTTTCAAAATATTTTGCTGCAAAGTTTGACTTTATTAAAAGTATTTTTGGGGTGTATGTTTCAACTAGCTTTGCATCCATCTACAGTTAGGATGTAGAACAACAACTGAGCCAAACAGGGTCATTACCAGTGTGTCTTTGTTTCACTCACAGATCAAGGGCAGAAGAGCTCAAACTCGGGACTGAAGCGCACTTTATCAGAGGGAAATGAAAACGATGCAGTGACTGTGAAGAGAGAAGGGAAGAAGCCCAAGGTTGAGCACGAGGAGCTGGAGGCCCAACTGGAGCTCAAAATCACAGCAAAAGCTGGCAACCAGCAAAAACTGGAAAAGGTTTGTTTTCTTCATCTTTTGGGCTGGCAAAAAGATTTCTCATGTTCATGACAAACGAGCTTACAGATTATTTCCTTTCTCAGATCATCCAACAGCTTGTGAATGAGCGTCTGAAGATCTTGGAGCTGACATTCTTTGACAAACATTTCCAGGAGTTAAAGGACAGAGTAGATAAAATCGACTGTGCCACTAAACACCAAACTGCCATCAACTCACTCCAAGTAAGTAAACAGGGAGTAGGCCTGTCATGATAACAAATTTTGCTGAGCGATTAATTGTCTCAAAAATTATTGCTATAAACAATAATATTGTTTGAAGACCTTTTTACACTGATTTAATGGAAATTACGTAATAATGCATGCGATTTCCTGCCAAAGATAGATACACTTTATTTTCAAAAGAACAATTAACACTGGAACTGATTAACAAAATGAACAAAACAACCAAAAACAAAAATAAAATGGATTCTCAGTCTCCATTAACAAAAATGTACTTGAATAAAAACTAAACAACATAAAGCCGAAGTGGAAATAAATACTGCATTCAACCAAAAGAGTGCAAATTATGAAGTCTGTATACTATATTGCCCTTCAATAATCATTAGATATAAATAGAGACGATGGGCACATCCGACTACCTGATGCAATAGTTCACACTGTCATTTTTTGCCCCGATTTTCCCCTTAGGACAATCTTAGAACGTTGCACGTTCTAAGATTGTCGCTTGTGATTTCGTAACCGATCATCCTATAGTGTGTGGTGTCTTACGGTAGATCGTCGTGTCCGATCTAAATCAGGGGTTTTCCCCGACTGGGAGCGTTAACGCAGCCTGTTGAATGTGACAGATAGCCAATCAGAACACGCGGATTTTCCTACGTGCTTAATTACGGAGGGAAATCCCAAACAACTGACCAGCGGACATAGGTTATTGAGGTTGTCAGTTGCTCACACATTAATTCACATGCACACAGCGTTTCAGGTCATACAACTGGAAAATATCCATAAAAAGGTATAAGAAAATACTAATTACCCCGTCTCCCTCCTTTTCCCCTCCCACAAATTGCAGCATTATAAAGCCTAATGGCCCGTGGGACAAATGAGTTTTTGATCCTCTCAGTTGAACAGCCCAGTGAGAGGAACCTGTCACTGA
>CAEFZY010011419.1:0-19932 GCA_903066815.1 Brachyrhaphis roseni
ACAACGGCGGCCTGAGGAAGGATTACAGTGGCGGGTTTGAGAAGTGCAGTGTGAAAAGCTGATTGAAGAGGAGGGATGTAAAATAGTGTGTACTTCAGATGTTTGGGTGGTGTTTTTCCATGAGCGACACGTTTCCTTGGGGTCTCGTCCTCTGGAGCTGTGGGTGTTATTAGTGTTTAATTAGTCACTATTAGAACTAAAAAAAAAAGCCACAAAAGTCAAGTTATGTTATTGATAGAGTTGATAACTGATGACACTGCGTGTGTGGACGTCTGGATATTTAAAGTGGAAATATTATGTCAAATAAGAGAATAAACACAAAGTCCAGGACTTACAGAATTATATTTTGACATCAGAACATTGGAAAAGTTTGGATAAACCTAACAATAAATATATCTAGCACTGAATCAATTAATCACATTAATTGTCAATAGTAATCAACTAACTTAGTCATCCATTAATCATTAACTAGAGTATCCAGACTCAAAAATCTGCTGAAAGAATAAAATACGCAGAGCAATAATTAAGCCAAAATTGTACAAAAAATATGTAAATTTTGCATTACAGAGAAAAAAACCTTTTGCCTGAAAATATGTTCTACCCAGAACTTCTCAAGTGGCAGTTTTAGCTCAATCTAGTTATTGCTGTCCAACAATTAGTTGATTAATCTTCTTACTCTTAAATTACTTTACAGAAAAAAACTAATAACTTGCATACATTTTGCAAATAAAATGTTGCACTTACGAGTCGGTTGAAGGGATTGCTCCTGTTCTAGAGACTTCTTCTCCATCAGAGCAGCACTCTGCTGCAACAGATTCGCCATTAGAGCCAGAAGTTGGCGCCATTTCTTTAATAGATCCCTCTCCTGCAGGTTCAAGGCGTGGAACGGAGTGTGAGCAAAACGTACATCCTAAAGCATATTCAGATGGAAGCACATACAGCAACTCAAATCATTTTGAACCTCCAGAGGCAAATTATTAGATGGTGCGACAGGGTTACCTGCTGGAAGGAGAAGTATGCAAAGTCGATAGCGGTTCCCACCACTTCGCCCACTGGAACCTGCATCAGGATATTAGCACCAGCCTCGACTAACATGTCAAACTAAAAAGACACAGAATTTTATCTTATTACATCAGCCATACATTATTTACACTTGCTTGTCTGTAAAGGGGGAGAGCAATTTAGTTATGGAGCTAAATTCAGGCCAAAAATTTTTAAACTGAAAAAAATGTCAATATTTTAAGTTTCAACACTTTTTTATTCAGTTTTATTTTTTACAAACTTTATGGCCGCAATTTAGCTCCATACATGACACAATGTGGACAGATTGCAACCCATTACAGAGCAACACAAGAAAATTTGCTTTTAAGTTAGTTTTGTCTTATTTCAATTGCACTAAGATATTTGTACTCTGAACTAGACAAAAATACTTAGTAAGGTTTTGCGTTTTTGCAGTGGATACTAAATATAGGTGAAATAATCTGCAGGTGGAGCAAGACATTTTAACTTATAATATGGGAAAAATGTCTTGTTCCGCTGTCATATTATTTCACCTATAACTAGTATTTTTTTCATCAGTATTAAGGAATTATTTACTTAAAACAAGTTCCTATATCTTGCTGAAAAGTCACTTGTAAGTTAGTTTTATTAACATATTTGCACTAGCAACTAGCCCAAAATACTCTGTAGGATTTTGTGTTTTTGCAGTGTAACTCTTTATGCTGAGAAATCACAACTAAATGTAAATTTACATTTATTTTAAGATACATCTCTATATTTGAGTTTACCACTTTGATTCTGTTGCCACCTGAGCGGTAGTTGAAGTTGGCGAGAGCGGAGAAAGCACTGCCCACCCTCCAGCCCAGAGGTAAGTTAGGATCTGCGCCTGCCTTTAAGATCTCCTCCACTGCCTGAGTGGAGACAAGACGGCAACATGATGAGTCTTAAATTTATGCAACCGTTGCCCTGAAGGAGGGGGCAGCGGTACCAAGTCATTGCCGCTCGCTATGGCCAAGGAGAGGGGAGAGTGTCCGCTCCAGAGGAGGTCGGTTCTGGCTCCGTGGGAAAGCAGGAGCTCCACCACTTTAGCGGCATTCTGCAAAACACACAAATAAAATACATTTCATATGATGAAGGATGTGTACAGCTGTGAGTGCGTGCACTGTTCTCCCAAACCGAGTAGTCCTTATCTCTCTGGCAGGCTATGTGCAGGGGAGTTTGGCCCCCGTCTGTCAGATGCAGGTCCTCAAATACGTCCACCCACTCTTTATCCCCCAGGAAGGCCTGAAAAGACAGAAAAATACTAACTTTACACTTTGACCTCCTTTATTAAACGGGGGTATGTTAAAAGGTGAAAGTAAACATGCACCAGATCCTGACAGTAGATTTCTTCCTGGTCACATGCCCGACAGTCAGGTTCGGTGATAGCGTGCAAAAGCATTTCGGTAATTTGTGCACCTTCAGAACCGTGCAACGCTGCAGCAACATGGAGGGGATAAAACCCTTTAATCTACAGAAAGGAAGAAAAAACCCGGCATGTTGGAGGTAATCAAGTGAAAACTGAGATAAACTATAAATTACATAAAATATATGACCTACATTACACTCCAAATTAAATTAATCTAGTAGCATAATCTCACTAGGGCTGAAACGATTAAGCCAATTAATTGTGATTAATCGATTATTGAAATAATGGTCAGCCAAGTTAGTAACTGGTTAATGCTAATTATATTAGCAGCTAATTGTGCTAATGTAATTAAGCCAGAACTGTAAAATAAAGTATACATTATACATTTAAGACAAAAAAAGATCAACAAAAGTTTTTCTTAATTCGGCATTTTTCATGATATTGTTTCTGTTCTTTTTGGTTCGTGTTCATGTTTATTGAGGCATGCCACTTCTACAGCTTGAAGAATCCCTCCCAACTGCTTTACAAAGATTTTCGTGGTTAAAAAAATTATATAATTTACAGAGGAGATCCCTACCTGCATTGGAAGGCGAATATCAGTACGAGCTCCACACAAGAGCAATTTACGGACGACCTCGGTGTCGCCCGCCATGATGGACAGAAACAGGACGGGCAGAGGGACCCTGCAGCAGTTGGGATCGGCTCCACGGTCCAGTAACAGCATCATAGTTGCTAAACGAACATGGGGCCTAGCCGAGCACAAACAGGGGTTCTGCCGGTGTTAACAAGTTACATTTTAGACTTTTAAAAACTTTTTTAATGTCAGCTGAAAGTACATTTTAGACCAAATGTAAACGAGTGGCAAAAATGAACAGCCAACTAGTGATACATTTGCGCATATCCACTATTAATGGGAAGACAGCTAGTTCTAGCTAGCTAGAAATTAGCAGCTAGTGCGCCGACTCAAGTCACAAGACTATGACGCAGTACAAAAAAGGAACATATTTCTGCCAAAAACACTCATAAATTTGGAGATTAATCTTAGAAATTTTCTAGATTTTTTTTTTTTAATTTCTGAGTTAGAAAAGTCAGTAATTTTAGACTTTTCAAACTCTGAATTTTTTTTCCTGAGAAAATGTCAAGAGATAAAGCTAAAAATGTTTTGAGTTTTTCAGTGTAAATTTACTAATGTATTTTTTCTGTCTACAGAGGTCCTAAAACGCTGTAGTACAGAAGATGATGATGTCTGCACATCAGTTAGCCTGACAGAAAAGTCCTGAAAGAACAAAAACTACATACAAGACGCAATAGTCCTGCTACAGCAAAATTTAAGATCTGTGTTTAACATGTTTGTACTGAAAATTAGAGCCGCTGAAAAAAAATTCTGACTTCATCTCTGAATTCTGACTTTTTTTCTCAGAATTCTGACTTTAATCTCAGAATTTTGAGAATTAAGGTCAAAATTCTGAGAAAAGTCAGAATTCTGAGAAAAAAGTGGTCCTAAAGCTGTAAGGCCAATTTTTTAAATACATTTTAAGGTTTTAATTTTAGACATGAATTTAAGAGACCCTTCACAGACCACATCATCATCACCGTCATCATTAGACATAGAACAAAGGAGCAGCATGTGAGGGGGGAATGATAACTGACTCGATTTCCTTGACAGTCATTTTGTGTATAATCTCCTGTGAGTCACACTGCGGCGGTCGCATAAGCAAAGTCAGCAGCTCAGCTGATTGCTGCAGCGTCTCTTCTGATTCAGCGATGTCACTGCTGCGGATGGAACAGGCAGAGCCAAGGATCTGATTCCAGGTCAGATCGCGGTCTTCGGCCTGCTGCAGACAGAATTACACAGCTCTCAGGAAAACACATAGAAAATAAAGAGGAATGGGTTCAGCGTGACCTTCCTGCTACCTGGACTGGGAGATCCTGCCCATTCTCCACAGAAATGTGTTCACCCAACTCTTCAACGGTGATTTCTCTGTTTTCACTCTCGGTTAAATTCTCCACATCTCTGTTGAGCTCATCCTTTAGCTTCTCTAACTCACTCTCCACATCCTCTCTAACACTCTGCTCGTCTCCAGATTTGTCTGTGGCATCGTAGCCTTCATCCGTTCCTGTCTCTTTCCTCTCCTCCTCCTGAAGTTGCGCAGAGTCTGCAGGGATTTCGCCACTTTGGTCATGTGAGACATGTACAGGCGGCTCTTCAGATGCCCTGCAAACAAAATAAATACCGTTAGGAATAAATAATTTTGCGTTTTCCTAAATCTGTTTTAGCTTCTTGCATGCTCGTAAATACACACACTGAGCACATGCGCAAAAAGCTAAGATTAAAGGAAATGAAATGATTAATAGTGATTAATTATTTCATTAATTTATCACTGAATTAATTTAGTAATTAATCGTTACCTGGAATACAGACTCAAAAAATTTGGTAAATTAAAGCAAAATATGCCCCAAACTTAACTACAGTGAGTCACACCTTACATTTACATAATGGCTTAGTGATTTGTTTTGTTTTGTTCATTGCTTTGATCATTTTTTAATTCCTGCAAGTGCTAAAAATGATTAAACCTGAAGTAAAAAGTGAGTTATGTGCATTATTTGCAACAAGGGCTGAAATGATTAATTGTGATTAATCAATTGTTGAAATAATGTTCAACGAATTTAGCAATTGATTAATCATAAACGGAAGGATACAGATTTAAAAAAGGCCGTTTTCCTGAAAGAACAACATATTCAGACCAGTGTCTTTAGTCAGAGGCTTCTTCAAATTGGCTGTACTACAGACTGCTACAGGAGATCTTTTCTGCCAACACTTGCCACTATCTAAAATAACTCTGAATAATCAGAATCAATATGAATTACAACAACATTTAATTTCCCTTTGAGATCAATAAATTATTTTCAATCAGTGTTGATGTTAGGAGTATTTTTAGCTGCAGATCCTGGATGATAAATTGTCCCAGAAGTTATTGCAATAAACGATGATATTGTTGAGTTAAGACCATTTTCAAGTAACATAATGATAATAATGGCAGAATAAAATAGGAGCACATTCACAAAGATCAATAAACTTTAAATTCTATTAAACAATTAACATTGGGACCGGAACTCATTTTAAATATCTAAAATAAATAAACAAAATAACAAATAAAATGAATAATAAAGTCTCTGTAAACAAAATTTTCTTTTGAGGCCAAAACATCAGACTGAAGACTTTAGTCATTCAGTTTTTGGAAGAAAGAGAGAAAAGAGAAAAACGATAAATTGTGCAAATGGAAATTATGGAGTTTGTTTTAATTTCTCATGTGGTTAATTGATTTATTGCTTCTAGCTACAAATGATCAAGCATTCACTAAGGAATTTAGGCAATAAAATGTTTATTTTCTTATTGAAAATTAATAGTTTAAATTTATTTCTAATAAAAAATATGCTGAAGTGGTTCAATAAAACCACTTCAGCATATTGGCAAATGTACCAATTATTTTTCTTTTTGATTAATCATCAGAATAATAAATAGAAGAATACTAAAATAACAGCTGCAGCCCTGTCATATTCTCCAAACAGCTTTTAAACAGTAAACAGAAGGTTTCTATTCATGAAATATCTATAAATCAGCATGAGGTGATTGTGTGGGTGCATGCTTACTGCTCAGTGAGCTGGCTTAAGCTGCTTTGGTCCGTCATATTCTGATTCAGATTCTGGTTCTGATTCATGTCAGTAATCTGTGATTCAATGTTCAGGTCCGTCGACTTCGATAAGATGTCAGCCTCGTTGACCGGAGAACTGGTGTCACCAGGCAGAGACATCGATACCTTCCGACACATGACAGAAACGCACAAATGGGAATGTTTTTCAAGAGCAGCATTTGTGTTTGTGGGGCTATAATTGCCATGAGACACAGTCACAATCATACACCTAAAAAGAAGTAATAAATAGCTCTTATTGTCATCTTATTATTGTGACAATAGTACCAAAAGTTCATATCTCCCGGCACGGCAGTGCATTTTCTTACTGGAGTGTCAGTGGGCGGCTCGATCAGAGTGGACAGCAGAGAGTCAAAGGGATAGTAGAGGACGTGGCACACAGCCAGGGCGTTCATTCCTTCGTTGTTCATCTTGTCAATATCAGCACCGCTGTCCAGCAACAGATGGATCACATCATTATGGCAGTTTACCTGACAGGTGGAGATACAAAAACATACATGAGATGGTGGATTCACTGGATGTTCCATAGTTATTGTTCACATTAGGAAATTTCAACGCTGGGGGGCAGAAAGACGATTCTTCTATGCCATCCAGAGTAGAACGACTTTCTCAGCTAAATGAAACTGGAAAAATGAGCCTGGAACAAACAAATCTGCTACAGTTTTCACAAGTTAAACAGATTTATGTGTTTTGTAAAATGGAGTATTAGAGCCACGCTAAGAAATAAAAATAAAAAAAATTATGGGAATAGCGTTTATTCCCATAATTAAAGTCATGAGAATTATGACTTTATTTTTATTTTAATATCAAATTTAATATCATATTTTCATATTATTTCAGCTTCATTCACGTAATATTTTGGATTTTATTCTCATAATTCTATGGCTTTATTCTCACATTATTTAAACGTTTTTTCTCATAAATATGAGAATATATTTTGTAATAGTATGATTTTATTTTCATATAATTTCAACTTTGTTCTCAGACAAGTTTAGTCTTTAATACTAAACTAAAATACTAAATTTTTACTACAACTTTTACTCAAAATATTTTTGAGTTTTTTCTCATATCACTAGAACTTTATTTTCATATTATTTCAACATTATTCTCGTAATATCATTACTTTGTTCTCATATAATAACTTTATTCTAGTATTATTTCAACTTTATTTGTGTAAATATTACAAGAATATTGTAATATTTACAAAATATATTTTTGACTTTTTTCTGATATTACTATAACTTTGTTCTCAAATAATTTAAACTGCATTCTCATAATATTGTAACTTTCTTGTTGTAATACTACAACTTCATTCTTGTACCAGTACTTTCAACTTTATTCTTGTACGAATTTATTCTAGTAATATTATCACTTTATTCTCATAACTTATGTTTTAATTTTTTCTTAGTTTGGACCTAATACTCCGTTGTAGATTTGTTTGGGCAAATAAGAAATTTAGTTTCTCAAATTTCAGCCCACAGTTCATTTAGATGAAAATTTCATTTTGCCACCATTGTGCCCCTGAGAAAAAAAAACCTAGACGCGCCCCTGCAGAGGAGGAAAACTCAAACTGGGAGATGTTACGGTTGCAGCAATGAGCGCGGTTTGTCCCCGTGCGTCGGCTACATCCGGGTAGATGGCGCCGTTTTGGAGGATCTGTGCCACGGCGCGGAGCTCCCCTCTAAAGCTGTGCTGAATCAGCAGCTCTGAGTTGACCTCCAGAGGCCCTTTGGGCCCAAAGCTGTCCCCCTTCAGGGAGAGGAGGCCTGTGACGTTCCAGTCGACAGTTTCGGTCTGCAGCCTGAAACAAACACACAGGTAGAGGTGAAACAGATGCTTCCTCTCCATACAACAAAGTCGTGAAGTCGGTTCCCACCTTCATCAAACCTAACAGAATTGGTATCAAACATGTATGCTGCTATCACTTCAAACATATCAATAAAAAAGTACATAAAAACATTTTGTGCAGCATAAACAGAGTCGAGTTGATTTGGTAAATGCGAGTAGGGGCAGAGTGGTTCACCTCTAATGACCTCCTGAAAACGTTTTATTATTATCTTATATTATCTTATAATAGCGGCACAAACAAAAACATTTTTTTGACCTAACTTCCATTAATATCTTCAGAGCAAAAGCAGCACAAACAAAATTTTCTGCTGAGTTCACTGACACCTATTCCTTGATTTGAAGAAGGTGGGGTATGGTTTACTTTTCATGACCTCTGGGAACATTTATTAACATCTTTAAAGTGATAGTGGCACAAACAAAAAATTTTGCAGCACAAAAGGACATTTTTGCTGCACAAACATTTGACACTAATTTTGTTAGATCTGAAGAAGGTCAGGGGGCCGACTTCACTGTAACTGTGTCTAACCTGTGTTCGCGTATGTTAGCCTTCATGCGGGTGTGTACAGGGAACGTAGCGAGCGGATCCCTTTTGTACCCCTGGTATGGATGAGCTTCTGGCTCCCACTTTTCACCGTGAAAAACTCGATCCAACTCTCTTTTCCTTCCAGGAGGAAGCGGCAAGTGGTCGCCATCTGTAGAGTACCTCTCGATGCCGGGTGGATAGATGAAGCTTTCGTCTGACAGCAGATCTTCGTCTACATCTGACTGAAGACGGGTTACAAACAGACGTGATCGGACAGAAGCTAACAGAGTTTATAATGTTTTACCTGTAAGCCTGCAAGGGATTTTGAAGCAAAAACATGACAACATATACCTGACTGAAAAAATGCTCATGATCAGAGGACTGCATGAATGCAGCATAATCTGGAAAATTGAGCAGACTAAAGCCTTCTTCTAAAGAGGAGCAGAGTTTCAGCAGGCGCTGCCCGATCCACATGCCCACATCCTGGTTCCCATCTGGATAAGTGAGAACACCGGGACCAAACCTGTGGTCACTGTGGTACAAACCCTGAATATGTGGAAAGAGAACATGATTTTTTTTCTGCAGAATTCACTTCTTTTTTTCTTTTCTTTTTTTTTTTTTAAAGAACATACTGCAGGCTCACCTGAAAGATGGCTCACCTGAAAGATGGCTCCACCTGGGTAGTTTAAGCATCCATATCCTTCCTTTCTGTTTAGGTAGAACTTGCCGATGAACTTGTGGCCAGAGGGCCAGCAGTACTTCCCATCGCCATGTTTGAAGTCCTTGTAGAAAAACCCGTCATAAAACTACAAAAACCAACAGGAAACTTAGAAAATGAAACACTGGCAGTTGGCGGAGCTGTAATTTCACATCACCTCGCCGTTTTTCCAGCTGTAGCGCCCTTTTCCATGTTTGAAATCGTCTAAAAACTCGCCCTCATACTTTGACCGGTCGGGCCACTGCTGAACACCGAAGCCTTCTCGCCTCTCTTCCCCGAAGACGGCGACTCTACTGCCGCGGCTACTGCTGCCTTCCGCCTCTGTGTCTGGAACACCTTCCCCTTCTTCTGCCATTGTTCCCGCTTCTTCAGTTTGTTTTAATGTGATAATAAATATCTTAGGCTGTACCTAGAGACACATTTTAGCAGAGCCGGTTGTTTATCTGCGTGACAAACGTCAACTGTTGGATGTCAGATTTCAGTAGTAATTCTGCTGTCAACATTGGTTGTCATGACAACGGCGAAGCGCGTGCAGAAAGGAACTCTTCACGCATGCGCATATGGAAGGTCGAAAGGAGCCGAATTAAATAAATATGTAGTTAAATCATTACTTAAATATTCCATGAAGTAAATAAATGTTTAAATAATATATTTCAGACAATTTTTAAATGTAATTAAATCATTAAAAATACTTATATTAGCCGATGCAGATAATCATAAAATAAATGTATATTTCTTTTATTGCTCCTGTTTCTCCATCATCACCGTGAAATATGGTATAAATATATACACATTTATAAACAGTAACTTTAAATCAAAGCTTTCAAATAATATTGCCATGGTAGACAAGGAGAGCCCAATAAACTAGAGTTTAATCAATGAGTTTATTTCTTGTTCTTCACTGATAGAATATAATAAGTAAAACTCCTTCATAGATTCTTAAAATGGAGAGATGTATTTCAAGCGTTCATGTAAATTTAGAAGATTACAACTTACCGGTAGTGAAAACTCTAAAACCAACATCTCTGAAATGATAAACATACATAATGTCAACAAAAAATTAAGATATTTTAACACTTAAGTATCTACACATAGTGGACACCATTTTTTAAAAACTTTGTATCATCTCTGCTACCTGCTACCATGAAAAACATGCAAAAACTGGTCAGCATTTATAAGGAGTTAATTGCTGTAATGTCAAATATTTTATTCAGAAGGGTGTAAAAAATTTGTTACAAAAAAAGCTATTAAAAACAATTCAATGTGTTTTTAAGAACTGATGTGACACCGCATATAGCAGATAATTATTTTTTTGTTTGCATTCTGTTTTTATAAAAATTAAAAAAAAAGCAGCAGACATCGCAAAAATGGCTGTCAGAGTTGAACCACTTCATCCATTTATTAGTCAGTTGTTCAATCCAAGAAAGGTGTAATTATTTAAAAACACTCAGAATATATTAGGTGTTTATAAACAGCAGTGATCAGAAAAGGCAACATGACAAAGCAGACACTCAGTGCATACATACAGTATATACAACAACTTTGTGCTTTTATTTTCTCACAACTGTCAGGGGCTGTTCAACTTGTAACGTTATCAGCATCTTTCTTTAAGGTCAAAGGTTAGCAGAATAATCCATTATGGACACTTTTAGTCAAATGAGGTTAGTTAATTTTAAAATTAATCCATTTGATTTAATAGTACAACGCTACATACATTATAAACAGACTGTATTCTGACCAAAAAACAAAGAAATTCTGGCAGGCGAAATGAAACATTAAAGGATAATTTGTCAATACCGTCACTATAACTGTGCATAAAGTAAAATAAAAGACAAAAATAAGCTACAGGTGATTTCCCTTCAGTTTTCCAATCAGGAAGTTGAGGTGAGTGCAGGGCTAAGTGATATGAGATGAAGTAACATGGGGGATTTCTCAGGCGTTGCTCCTTTCCTCCATTGTGAAGGTTTCCATTGGACCTTTGCTCAAGGCTTTAATGTCTTCCAGCAAACTGATGGGGGTCAAGATATGAGAAGAGCCTGTATAAAGATAAAAATTATTCATTTTGAGTTCTCATTGGCACCAGCAGGGGGCGAAAATCAAAAATAAACTAGGAGGAACAATTAAGCATGTCATAAAAAGCATGAAAGGGGATCTATTATGCAAAATTCATATTTTACATGTTTCTGTGTTTTCATTTTTGTCTCAAATGCTTTTAAATCAGGCCAAGCACTTAAAAATAAACACCCAGCTGGTTTTTGGCAATAAGTTAATGTTTGTTGGTGTCAAACTTTCGGAATGTAAAGTCACAAATTACTACCTAGCAACTTCAACAAAGCCCAGCCTATGACAAGAGGAGCTCCAGCACATTTGGTCAGCTGGTCAAATTAAGAACTTTATCTTTTTAAGTTGTTTTTAGACATTAGAGTTACAAGGTTAATGTATGTTAAAGCAAATTAAACATTTTACACATTTTTATTCTTCCACTTGGGTCTCAACTATTCTAAAAACAGATGAAGAGCTTGAAAAAAATCCTTCCTGCTGTTCTTTGGAAATGAATTAATGTATTTTGGTGTCTGGAATACGAGCTGTTTCAATTAAGTCACAAAATCAATGGACGCTGCACCATTACCTAGGAAACCCAAACCCAGCCCAGCCCAGTTACCTAGCAACCCAAGTAGAGTTCCAGCACGTTTGATCAACTGGCATTACTGCTGTCTGTGCTGTACAACGGCTGTTGGAAAAGACAAGTATTTTGATGACCAGAAACCACTTGCTGCATTCTTGTTGGTTGTGCAGGAGGCTCCACTAATGGTTTTCAAAGTTGTACAGGGGTATAATTGCACATCTGTTTGAGGTCATTTTCATGAGCAAATGTAAACATAGAGTTTGGGGATGTGGCCCGCAGGAGCTTATTTGGTTTTAAAGTGACAAGAGACCCTAAAACAGCTCATTTTAAGAATGATTTTGTGCTGCGGCAATGGACATGGTTCGTATCGCCCATTAACCTATCCTAGCCTCTTCAAGGAAGCACAATAGGTCACATTTAAGACAAAATTGAAGTTGACTGAATGGCAAAAACAGATGAACTCCAGAGAAATAGAGTTGTCTTAAAGAGGAATACTAACCCACGATGACCTCACAGGATTTCACCGTGTGGGTGACCTCGTAAGCGCAGCGCATCTCAGAGTAGGTGATGCCCCCAATAACAAAGATGATGAGGCGTGAACCAGTGCGGCGATCATCCTGGGTGCTGGTTTTGTTCCTCTGGCGGGCGCTGAAGAACATACATGTTAGGAAATTTAGGAGTTCAAGCAAAAGAACAAGTTTGTTCCAAAAACAAAAGAAAAGACATTTTGGCCCTCAGTCCAGCCAAATAAAGTTTACTATTGTCAGGTTTTATGCTAAAGGTTTTAAGGGTAAAACACAGATTCCAATATAATGACAAGAAAAAAATATCAAAATATTATTTATACTTTTAGTGTAATTCTGTTCCATGAGAAAACTGAAAAACTGCTAAAACCTGAAATTTGTTATTATATCCTTACTTAAAAATATTAGTTGGGGACTTTATCATTTCTAGCCGGAGTTACTGGGCACCACTGTGAGAGGTCCAAAGAGCCCTAAAGTTACTTTTAAAGTAAAAATGCAGATCATCAGCGGTGCAAGTAAAAATAAATGAAAAATGAATCCCGGACAAGCCCCCATTCGTTACCAACTTGACTTATAGTTGGCAAGAAAATAGGAGAATCCACAGACAAAACCTGACTTACTCAAATTTATTTGTCAAAAAAACTGTTCACTGTGAAAAGAAGAGATGATTATGTCAATAATAGAAAAAACATTACTAACCCAATCACCACATTATAGGGAGGAACAAACATGCCAAACACAAAGCCCTGCATATTCAAAATGTGAAATAAGATCAGACTAAAATTTAAATACTTGTGACCGCTCCTGGCTTTGAAAACATTGAAAATCTTTTAAAATTAATGACCGTTAGCGTGATAACTTGCCACCTTTAAGCCTGTAAGTGTTTAAAACTGGGTTTTTCTGGTATTAGTTTGCTAAATATCTGGACAATTTTATTTATTAAGCACAATTTTTCTTGATCTGGCTGCTTTGATGTTGAAATATTTGAATGATGAATATCAATAGTTTTATCATAAAGACCCACCTGACGGCGCCGGAGCCGTTCCAGGCAGCGGGACACTCTGATTGGTGCGGCCAGTCTCTGGAGTCCAGTTTGTTCTCCACAGCATCCTGAAAATAATACATTTTTATATTATTTTCTGCAATCAGGACATAAATCTTCTCTGTGGCATACATAGAATAATTTTTATATCAGAAAACACAACCTGAGTAAATACATGAAGCAGTAACCAGTCATTTTTAAACTTAATTATGTTAAATTTAAGTACTCAGGTATTGATCAGAAGAACCTGACCAGAACCTGATCAGAAGGAAGGAAAATTGCCAACAAACAGAAACAAAGACCTAAGAGAGGGTGAATTTTGTAATAGATTACCACTGGGGCATTCCTTGAACTCTCAGATCCCCATTAATGTCTGCAGAGTGAATTTAAAAAATGTTCACAGATGATTTTTACTCTTTCTTTTTGCCTGACAGATTTCATAAATTAAAACCAGGAAAGTTGCCAGAAAGCCTGGAAGCTGTTTCAGGGTGGATTTCTCTCTTTTTTATAAACAGTGATGTGACCAACAGGTGAAGCTGCCGACAGTTTGTTGCGTTTCATTTGCTCTCTGACCTCCATCACGTCTTTGATGACTGGAGTCCATCTGGAAAGGTTGTACGTCTCATCTTGGGATCGATCTCTTCGGTTTGGTTTGCGGGACAAGAAACTGGGCTGAACACAACAGAACACAGATGAGCAATATGGTGGTTAAAGTGTGGCCTGGGGGCCATTTGGGGCCCTTGGAATAGTTCTGTGCGGCCCGCAACTGCTTTTTACAACACTGTAGGGTGACATTTTTCCTCAAAAATTAAAAATACTTTAAAGGGGCAGTATTATGTGTTTTTTGGGAACATAGCACAATCAAGTATGTTAACTTGTGTTATTATGAAAATGAGACAAGTAACTTTTCAGCAAGAAATAGGAGCTTGTTTTAAGTCAATACTTCCTTACTATTGATGAAAAAGTACTTGATCCATTGGTACTTTTTCATCAATATTTAGGAATTATTAACTTAGAAAAGCTCCTATTTCTTGCTGAAAAGTTACTTGTAAATTAGTCTTGTGTTATTTTAAGTGTACTAAGATATTTGCATTAGAAAATAGACCAAAAATACTTTTGTTTTTGCAGAGTGGCTCCTCTATTAACCTCATAACCAAGTTTTTAGCAGTGTGTCACTGAGAAGTAGCTCCTACAATGAGATCAGCAGACTAACAATTTCACCAGGTGTTTGCCAATTGCTGGTGGCTAGTCTGAAGGAGCTGAGTGGGGGAGGAGCTGCACCTCGAAGGCGGGGCTAGGTCCAACCAGGCGTTTTGAACAGCTGCATGATAGCCATGGAGATTAAAGGATTTCATGAAAGAACCAAGGCAACACTAAAAGTGTTCTTACTAAATTTTATGGCTTTTAGGAAATATAAATAATTTTATTCATTTTCTAAACAAGAAAAGTTTCGGGATTTAACTTCAAACAGTGAGAAAATTTTGACTTTTTATTAGTTGTATGAAAATATCTGGTTTTAACTTTAAAAATATTTAGGCTTTTAATTAAACGTTACAAAAACTGCAGTTTGAATATGAAGCACTTCCAAGGACGTTATGCAGAAATCCAGCACTTTCCTCATTGAAATTTAAGCATTTTCAAGCACCTTTACGAACCCTGAAATTACAGGTTCTGAGCTCCAAACAGAATAAAAACATCACTTTTTATTTTTAAATCACAGCTTAGAGTGAAAGGATAAAACTTTCTCACATACCGATGTGATGATGGGGACGCCCAGTTCTTTCCAGTTCAGGATAAACTCTCGTTCGTCCTCGATTTTAACGTGCTGGATAAATTTGTTCAGGTTTTCATCTGTCGTTCCTGTTAACACACAACAAAGCAGAATCAATAAAACACTGATTCAACATTTTACTTAGTTTTATAAAACAAACTGTGCTGCACTAATTCATTGCAGTCAATGGAGGCTGGGCTTTGCAGGGTGAGATGAATGTTTTACCGCTCAGGCCGAAGATGTAGAGCAGCACGGCTCTGATCTTGTCATGTTTGCTGAACGGGTTGAGCAGCACCGGCAGCAGAGTCCTCATTGGGTCTTTCACCTTTGTCCCGTCCTGGTCAGAACCGAGAGCGAGGTCCTACACAAGAAAGACAAACATTTAACTTTCTAAAAATACAAATATTATCCAATGGGTGTAAAACTGAGGGCGAGTGGGCCAAATCAGGTACGCTGTAGCTTCTTATGTGGTCCTCTGGACACCACAGGGACATAATAAAATATCATTATTTTATTAAAATATTTGATCAAATCAAAGCAGTTTTTATTTTACTGGCCTTAACAGCAATACTAATATCAGCTATAGGTCAAAATGTTTATATCGATGCCTCCCTAATTTATTTAATTTTCCTTTTGGATCTATAAAGTATTTTTGAATTTCACTGTGCCATTTTTTTATTGTGACTTTATTGCTAGTTTTGTGCCAAAATGCTCAAAGACATTGAGTTAAAGTGATACTAACTCCAACCTCCAGATGGCAGTATTTCTTACTTCTACTCCACAGCTGCCTCAATCTTACTTGATGTCAAGTTAAAGTATGTGATTCATGCAGCGAGTAACAGAAAATCAAATTCCTGAAACGTGTTTTGCAAATATTTACAATTAGCACCAGAAAATGTTTGATTCTGATTACACAAATTTATAAAACAATTACAGAATTCTGTAGGGGTAGATCAGTGTGAAAAGATGTTCAGTATTTAATTTAAATAGTCATCAAATGGAGACACAGATAATTATTATTATTTTAAGTCTGTTAATGGATTTTATCAACACATTCTGGCACAACTGGCCCTTTAAGAATATTTATGATCTTGGTATTTTCCAAAATAAAAATGAGTTTGACAAACCCTGCTCTACAACTGTTCTAGAACTAAAATGAGGAAAGACATTAAATGGCCGGGTAATTTCCCACACAAGTGTAATGTAAGAGAATATTATGAAACATAATTTCACATAAACCACAAGCGAAATTCAGGAACAGAAACAAAAAGTCAAGTCAAACACGACTGTGAAAACGTACAACCAAGAAAAGGAAGAGAAGATTTTGTCTTTCAATTCTATGCAAACTACAGGATAATAAAAATACAATCATAAAAACCATTTAAATTAGTGAAAACTTAGTATAGTTTTTGACACTTTCCACTTCCCGTATTTAATTTCCATCCAGTCTTATGGATGTTTATTTTGGAAATGTCTGTGTAGCTGAAGTACCTGTTGCTTTCATAAAAATAAACATCTGAAACATCTAGGAAAGTTAAGATAAATTTATCTGAACCAATTAGTGGGTGTAGAATGCAAGAATTTAGCATAATTTCAAAATCAACCACAATAAGTCCAGACAGACCTGCTCAGCTTTGCAGAGTTTCTCCACATTGTTTGAGAAATGTTTCATGCAGTCCTCAGCCAACTGCAGGTGAATAGTTTTCTAGTTGGGATCAAAACAACAGTTTTTATTTATTATTCTGAGATTCGTTTATCATTACTTGTCCTTTATATTTACAGCTACATCATGAATGACATAAAGCTCTCATACCTCGGTGAGCTGCTTACGAAATGAGGGCATCTTCTTCATCATTTGTGCCAAGTTGCTTATTGTGATCTGAAAGGATTACACAAAAGTTTCAATTAGTAAATTACACCAGCCCTGTTTAGTCCGCTATAGTTAAACTTTTGTTTGATTAATCAATCAAACTATAGTTTGATTAAATAACTCTAGCTTAGGAAGTTTGGTTCGTTTGGGGAGTCGTGATTTAAAATGAAGCAAACCAAACTCACAAACTTCAGTCCGACTACAAATCTCGGTCTCGGTTCGGTTGAAATGAATTCTTTAGCGGTTTGAATGCATATATCGCCAAGCGGACCAGAGACCGCTCCAAAAGCAGCAAGCGGACTACAACGCAGGGCATTCTGGGTAAATACAACCAAAACAAACGTGCTAGTCTAGCGCTAGGAGCAGAACTGGCTTGTGGTTTTTTACCAGACAGAGAAAAAGAAATCCTACAACTGCTAAAGTCTGACGCTGCTCCATTTTTGTTTACATTTTGTGACCAAGTGAGTTTCAATCATGTCTTCTTCAGATGGTTTTATGTTGTTTCCTGTAGTGGGTCTTGGCACAGCGCCCCCACAGGCGAGGAGGGGAACAGGTTTTGCAATTGGTTTTATTTTGACAGTTTGACGCAGTGCAGTGTGAAAGTGAACTACAGCAATTGAAAATGTAACAAATGTTGTAATTTTTATCCCCAATCAAACCGAATCTACCAAACTATCAGGTGTGAAAATCCTCAGATTAAAACAAGTAGAGAAGTTACTACTTTATTTATTTGTATAGCACATTTCAGCAGCAAGGCATTATAGAGACGGTAGGCGTTCCAGCTCTTTACCTTCCCATCAGGCTGTTTCTTGCTGGCGGATATTTCCTTCACCATCTTAGGGATCTGTCTATAACGAGGCAAAAACAAAGAAAAGAAATAAATAAGGAGAACCAGATCATGATGTACCGCTAAGCTGACCGTTGGGAAGACTTACTCCGAAACCTCGGCGATGTGATTGTGCCGTAGCTTCACCCAGAGCATGTCGTCCTCGTTCAGCAGGGCGTGCTTCTCTGAGCCGTCTTTTGACTTGTACCTGAATAAGTTCATCCACACAGCTGCGATTAGCTGTCTGCAAGGAAATGATGTGGCTGTGAGCTGGAGTTAGGAAAAGCTTTACCTGTAGGTGTCGTTCTGGATTTCAATGAGGTCATAGGCCATGGCCTGGTAGGTGAGCTCATGGAGGATGGGGCTTACGGGGTCAAAACCTCTTTCTACTATCAGCAGCTGGGCCTGTGTCTTCTCCTGCCAGCAGAGGGAAAGTCAACCATTAAAGGTTGTGCGTCATTGAGCAGGTTAGGATATCTCTATTCAAAATGTTATTTTACACACAAAATCCTTCTTATTCAGATTTCAATCTGCTCAGTTCTGCCTCAATGCTTACACTCGTGCGTGAAAATGGCTACAAACAGATATGCAATTACACCACCGTACATCTTTGAAAAGCCTTTGTGGAGACTCCTCCACAACCCACAAGAATGCATCAAGTGGTTCCAGCAGCCATTTTCCAGCGCATACATAACATAATGTGCTTGAGTTCTACTTGGGTTGCTAGGTAACAGGGCTGGGCTCAGCTGGGGTTGCTAGGTAACACTGCAGTGCCCACAAAATGTGACTTAATATTCTGGAGGTTTTTGAAACTAACTTTTTGTCAAAAAACAGCTGGGTGTTTTTTTTGGTTTTGTTTTGTTTTTAAGCATTTAGGCTGTTTTTAGAAGCAGTTGAGACTCAAATGGAAGTACAAAAACATGCAAAATGTAAATTTTTGCATAACAGTTCCCCTTTAAAGCCCCTGATTTACTTGTAAAAACAGTTTAATGTTTGGTAATGATGCAAGTTTTACCCCCATATTTCTGGGAAAAATACAGCTTTAGGCAAAGGAATAAATGTTACAATCCACAAAGATGGGAGTGAAAAACAAGACTTAGATTTACTCCCAAGGCCAAGGCCTGGCTTAGTTTCTGTTATTCTTTGTTCAACAGACGTCTCACCTTTTTCTTCCCACTGTCGTCCAACTCGTAGTGCCTGGCCAGCTTGTTGTCCACCAGCTCTGCTAGAGTTTTAGCGTTCAGCATGCTGTTGTCTCTAAATACAAGACATATTGTTATAAGCAGGAGTCGAATACGAGACATAAACAAGATAAAAAGTTATCAAAAAGTTATTAATCAGACAATCAGCTACTTAAGACTTTGCTGAAACATTTTGAGCTCATTTTCAAAAAGTAAAAAAAATCCAAAAGCACTTATCAATTCCTACCACATAAATCTCAACGCCAGAGTCTGATTTTTTTTTAAGTGAAGTTCTGTGGAGTTTGTTAAAGGAATCATTTGGCATTGCATTTCAGTAAAATCTTTATTTTCTTATTTAAAAAAAGAACTGAATTATTTGTTTAATTGGATCTTTTAATGTATTTCTAATATTGTATAAAAAGATTTAATTGCTTTGAGGAAAAACATGAAGAATATGCCATTTTTAAATCCTATTAATCTTCAGAATAATCGATCAATCACTTAAATAATCGTAGGTTGATACGTAGAATCAATCAGACATCTTTGATAGGCAACAAAGTTTTTTATTTAAAAAAGTAACTGAATTACTTGCTTATTTGCATCTTTTAATGTATTTCTGTGTATTTTTTTTTATCCCTTTAATTGTCAAAAATCATCTATACGAATTAATATGAGTTACAACAATATTTAATTGTTTGGGATCAAGAAAGTATTTTTGAACTTGAATAGATTGATCAATAACTAAAATAGTTCTAATAGACAAAAACAAAACTACAGTCTAAAGCCTGTTAACATCCACCCGCCAGAAGCCGCCAGAAGCTTATGCACAATTGTTTTACATTCCGAAATGCCAATGGTCACAAAAATAGTATACTAACTCCCACAT
>CAEFZY010011423.1:0-141342 GCA_903066815.1 Brachyrhaphis roseni
ATCTCACAACAAAAAAGTTTATACACACATATCTTAACTTTTCGCACCTCTTCCTACAATAGCTTTTTTTTTTTTTTGCATTATTCAAATGATGTTCATATTTTCAGACACATACATACAAAATAAAATCAAGTGACTTGATTGACTACATACTAATCCAGCCCAAACAAGGTCTGTTGTGCATTTAAAAAAAAAAAAAAAAAAAAACAACTTAATTTTAAACTTTACCTAAAGTTATTTAAAATAATTTAATTTCACATTCTACAGCAGTGTTTCCCAACCCTGGTTCTCAAGTCACACTTGACTTCAATTAATGGCTGAATAAGAGGTTTGGATGAACAGCAATCATCTGAGTCAGGTGTGTTGAAGCAGGGAAACATCTAAAACATTCAGGGCAGAGAGCCTTGATGACCAGGGTTGGAGAACAATGTCCTAGAGAAAGGAACATGACCTTTTGGCTTAAAATATGGGACTATTAAGGTAAATAACTGGTGTTTAATCTGACCATTATGAGATTAATGCCAGTACTTTAAATAAAAATATGAAGTCTTTTTTTAAGTTGCATACATGATCTCTGTGTAAGTTATGTGCATATGTATTTCCCCAGGTGAAACTGAATCTTTTGAAAGTATTTTGACCATATCTGGTTCAATGAGTTTACAATCCAAAGCAGCAAATAAATTCCAGTTTAAAACAGGGAGGACTTTCATCTGCAACTATCCACACTGACAGTGTTGGTTGTTCTCTTTCCGTGCTGTTATGTTTGGAGGCACTTCATTTAAAGCCATCCATTAATGTTAGCATAATACTAACAAACATCCAACCAAACATGCATGGGTAGAAAATGAACATATTACTATAAGCAAGCTAGAAATTGCAGCCACATTGATTAGACTTCACAGCGACAAACCCACTGAGTCACCGTCGCAGAAATCACTTCCACCATCTCGTCAGGCGCTGATGAACAGGCTCCATAAGCGGGGGAGGCTTAGCTACACACCCGCATATTTACGACAACCAACCAAGTGCTGCTCCTAAACGCCGCACTTCTACTGTTTTCTGCTCCGCTGACGGGACTAAACACGAAGCGCAGTGACATTTGCTTACCGAAAATACGTCCACTTCCGTGGCAGCCATGGTGTGGAATGTGTGTTGACGGCGTGCTGAGCAGCAGACTGAGCAGAGGCGAAAGGGAACAGCCCTCCTCTCTCCTTACTTCGCCTGCTAAACGAACTGACGGCGAGCTGACAGGGACGGGAACAGAGGGACACAAGGCGGAGGCGAACCGTGACAAGATGGTTCCCTGCTGCCTTGTCTGATCGTCGATCGGTTATTTTATTCATCTTCACCCGAGAGGCGGTTTTAAAACTTTCTTTTAAATCAGATAAATAAAGGTAGAATTGAACCGTTTGCAAATTGTTGAACCCATCCTCTTTGCACTTGAGTAATATTCTGGTCACAAATATTACAGCTTATTGTGTGTTACATTAGCTTTCAGGCTTACCTTAAAGAAAGGGTGTGACCTATCTTGACATGGTTTACATCTTTGTTCGTGACGAACACGTTTCAATTAGTGATGGGAATTTCAGTTCCGTTCAGAGATCCGAATCTTTTGGCTCAGCTCCTGAAAAAGAGGCAACTTCAGTTCCCAAACCATTTTTTGTGGGGTATACGTTATATAGATCAATTACACGCAGATGGGTATAAAGTATTCTATTAATTATTATTTTCCATAATTTTACAGCTAAGTAAGTCATTTAAAATTAAAATATTACATCTGACTAACAAAAAACGATTTTTAAAAACATAAATGTAGGCTAGATGAAAAGTATGCTCAATATCTGCTAAGAGGTTGTTAATTTCAAAATGTGCTTTTAATCTGACATACAATGAGACTTGTATGTATAGTCTAATTTGCTGAAATGACTGTATTTTTAATTCTTGTAACTTGTGATATTTGTGTGGAAGCCATCTTTGGTAAACTAATTTGAACACAGTAATTCTGTAATATGTTTGATATAGCTAGAAATTAAATTGACAGCTTAAAACAAATGAGTTTCTTAAACCAATGGCAACAAGTCAACCTGTGTTTGTTGACATGTTCCTTTAAAGTCTGAATGCCAGAGAGAAATAGACTGCTATGAGTTTCTGCAACAAATATTACTTTGAACCAGGATTTGACTTTTGAATGGTCTAAGCCAAAAGAATATAAATGCATATCCTTATAAGGCACTCTGTGGCTATTTAATAATCTGTCAGAGATATTTTAAATCCATTAAAAGTCAAAGCTATGGCTTGGTAGAAACATTGCTTAATCTCATGTTTTGCCTCGTAAATTCTGTGCTTGTAAAGATTTTTGCAGAATGTTAGGAACTGAAAGAGAAACTGACTGCATGACCTTCAATGTGATTACTTCAGCTAATGATTGTCTGACCACCTAGAGACAGAGCATTAACTTCCATTCATGGCTGTGCATAATTATGAGATGTAATGAGTGTTTATTGAATGAATGAAAAAACATTTCAGGGTATGTTAGCATCTTTCTAATAATTTTTAGAGACAAGTTTTGTAAATATTCCTTTTTTGGAAGACAAGGACTGAAACTGTTGACGTTGATAGACATCACCCAACTGTAATTTGCAAGTGTAAAAGAAATATAGGTCACCAAAACTGTGTATTTAAATTTGGCACTCTTTGAACTATATAATTTAGTTTATATAAAAACATTAATAAAAGATACTTTGCAGCAGATTTAGTTTAAAATAGTTTCCGTCTGTAGTCTCTGTGCAAATTAAAACAGACATTTCCACAAAGTGAATTTGAAAGTAAAGTTGAGTGGAAGGAAATGTTTGGTAGACAACGGCGACCTCAGAGCACTGTGAGGGGAAAGAAGCACAGCAACAATAAAGTTGAATTGCACAGTACATGTGTGGGCTTCTTTGTTAAGCCAACATAGCTTAACAAAGAGCTATGTGAGAATTTATTATTATTATTAGTGGCCTGGAATATTGAAATTTTCAGTAAAACTAAATTTACGACGCAAGAGTTCTTTCTCATTCCGTTAAATGAATCAGCACAAAGAATCGACTCGGGTACGGGCGGCACAGCATTGGTTTCAATATGGCCACTTCTTACCAGACCCTCCCTTCCAGTTCAGGAACGTCATTATAGTTCAAGCCAGGGCAGGAGCTGATATATGATATGACAGCACAAATATGTGAGGTTCATAAAATGTTTTAGGATACTTCATGTGCAATAATTATAATTTTTTAAAAATACATTGTTACGTTTAAATGAACAAATGCGGTCAAAGATTGAGTTTACAACTGTTTGCAGCCAATTAGTGGATAATTAACTCATCATGTGACATATTCTACTTTTATTGTAGGGGGATTTTTACAGAAGGGGGAAAGAAGATTTCAATCCATGCGGAGAAGTTGAATCGATTCTTTTATGTAGGAGGAATTCCACTTTTTACAATTATTCCCATGAAATTAGTTAATGTTTTACGCTTCTGTAAAAGTTTCTCATTTCTCATGAAGCTTTAAACGTCTTACCAGTTCACTTTCTTTTGAGAACACGTGGGTATATTATTCAAATCATTTCCACGTCCACACCTTGCCCGGGACAAAAATAGAGGAACTCCTCCAGGTGGAGGGGAGGAGATCAGAGCAGCCAGGTGTCTGAACGGCGCGGCTGGGAAACAAGGTTCTTCTTTTTGTTCTGGCTTTAACAGTTTTATTCATGGATTTAACAAAGGAATCCATCATTTCTTTGCTAGTAGCTGAGGGGGGGAAAGTGAAGAAATCCGATCTGGAGGCACACTTTAAATCCAAAGTGGACTGTGTGGATCCGGCGGAGAAGGATCGGAACAGAGAGTTCTTCAAGACTTTGGTGAACAATGTCGCCTACGTCAAAGCGATCGATGGGATCCGGTTCGTTATTCTCAGAAAAACCAACCTGCATTTTCTCGGAGGGAGCCAAACGAGTGAAAACGGTAATGATGATAGAAACACGGATGTGTCAGGCGAGCAGGAGCAGGACTCAGATGTGCAAGATGGAAAGACTGACAACTCAGGAGGGTTAGCTGCTTCTGGGGGAAATCTGGCATCTTTGTCTCCCATAGAGCTGGCTCTGCAGAGGAGCAAATGTGAGGAGGTCAAGGTTAGACGGATACTGAATTTTGATGTTAATAGGAAGGAGAACGATGAAGTCAGGGCCCAGAGCAAACCTTATGGTCTTCCTCTGAGAATACCTGTTCCTAGCAGGGTGGAGATCCAAAAACTTAGGGTGAACCCAGAAGAACCTCCCTACAGTCAAAAAGCAGACACCTCCAAGACTAAGAGGAAGCCGTCCTCGGTGGAGAGTTGTTCGCCCCAGCTGAGGAGGTCAGCGAGGGGCTCCAAGGTGACAGAGGAACCCAAACACTCAAGGACTTCCTCCATGTTCCCCCTGGACCAGACGGAGCACGAGTGGCTGGTGAAGTGTGCTGCGGGCCAATGGACCCACGTTCACGGCCTGCTGCTCGGCGACTGCCATCTTGCCCAGAAGAAGGACTTCATCTCGGGGTTCACCGTCCTGCACTGGGCAGCCAAGTGTGGGAACAGTAAAATGCTCTCTGTGGTCATGGACAAGGTCCGGGAGGGAAAGGTCAACATCGACATCAACGCAAAATCCCACGGGGGTTACACTCCTCTACACATAGCTGCTCAGCATGACCAGGAGTACATCATGGCCATGCTGGTGGGCGAGTTCGGGGCCAACGTCAGGATCAGGGACAACTGTGGCAACAGGCCCTGCCACTACCTGCACAAGGGCATTTCTAAAACTATCAAGGAGATGTTGACAGAGCCCAAAGCGCCGACCCAACCTCAGGCGACGGACCCTCTGTCCCAGAGAGAGGAGCAGGACGTGCTGCCTGACCTCTCCAGGGGTCTGCACTCCTTTAGCCGTCTCTTCCAGCCAGCGGTGATCAGCCACAAAAAGAAACCCAGTCAGAGGTCTGGACTTTACTCTCTGAGCGAGGACAACAGTGAGGAGCAAGAAGACTCTGGCTTCAGACACAGAGTGATGACTAACGCTTCTGTCTGCTGATGAATGATGGAAACATCACTTTAATTTTTCAGCAGCCTGAAAAATCAAGAAATTTTGACATCTGGAAAAAGGATGTCCTGTTCAAAAGACGTCTAAATAAGGGGTTTAAAGGTCTATAAACACCTTTAAAGTGGTGTTTATAGACTCTTTACATTATTTTTGTGAATATTTTAATCGGTTTTCAATCATTTCAGTTCCAGAAAGAATTGCTGGCCCTTGGAATCTATTTACATGAGAAACATTTGCGAATCAAGACTTGACATGTTTCGCCTCTTGAATTGTTTAGTCAGAGATGAACAAAAAGGGGCGATTACAAAAGGAGAGAATCAAAATGTGGGACTTGTGTGTGAATCCAGCTCTTTATCAGCAAGAAAATTCATTCATAAATCAAAATGTCAGTAAAAGGCATGAAAATATTCACTCCCTCTGTAACAAAAAAATACATAATTATAATGTTTTTAGACATTATAAGTCACTGAGTTGAAGTATTTTGATGTAAGTAAAGTATATTAAATCTGGCTAAAAGCTTTAAAGCGGGTCATTTATTAAAAGCCATCCAGGTTTTCCTGAAATCTGTTATGCGTCTCGGTGCCAAGATTTCTCTGAAATATTGCTCGGCATGTTGGGACAGCTGTGATTCAGGCTGATAAGCAGCTGACTGGGGGTTGGTGTGTTTATGTGCAGCTGGAAGCTATAGAGCTAACTGTATCGTCATACTTTATGACCAGCAGCCTGAAGCTATGGAGAGGTCTGCAGGGGGCGAAAGCACTCTCCCTCCCTGCTGGTTCTTCTGTGACTTATGATGTCACTTCCCCAGCAGCCTTCATTGTTCCTGCATCAAGATGACGGGTCATCTCCTCGCCCAAAGGTTTTGTTACACAAGTGTCATTTTCTAGGGCAGCTATGAGGAAAAAATAGGCTGGGATGAATAGAATGAGGGAAGGTGGGTATACCATTTTTGCATTTGAGAGTAAAGATTTTAATTATATATTTTTTTTAATAACACCAATTCACAACAAATGTCATATCAAAGAACCTAACAAGATTTTGACAATGGCTTCCTCTCAGGAAACAAAAATGGTGGCACTGAGCTAGGGACACTTTCTATAAGAATGCAAAATCTTTTAGTGGCTTTAATCAGGAAAGCGACACAACTAAACTGAAACGCTGAGCAAAGAATATTTCCTAAGGAATAGAAATGAAGAGTAGACATGGCTTCATTGAGGAAATTAATACAATTACGCAAAGAAACACTGAGCCAGAAGTACTTTCTATTGATCTTAAAGAGTTCACATTAATTGTAAATTCAAAATGGCTTTTTTCAGAAAAGAGATGCTGCTAAACACAGACTCATATATACAGATTTTTATACTGGGCATGTATAGATATTCATGGCATGCTAACAGGAAGGAGTACAGCAGTCCTTAATGTTTTCCTACTCTTCCTTAAAAAAAACAAGACATGCTTTATAGTTGTTTTGCTTTTTTCCTCTTGAATTTTGTTTTTACAGTTTTGAGGTATAGAGTTTTCATAAGAGTCAATTTCCTGGTCAAACTTTCATTGGAGATGCATAGAAAAGAATATGTAAAACATTGCCTTAGTCTTTTTTCAGGCCAAGTTTAGAGAGGACACATTGTTCTAACATATGTTCTCTCTAAATTTTCCCAGTATAGACCAGAACATTAACTTTCCTGAAATAGCCTTAGACAGGGAGTTTGTGGTTTAAAGTATTTTATCTATACTTGCTCAAAGCAGCTGCCCTCATGTGATGCCATAATAAAAAACACTGTAACCCCTATGCTTGCACTTTTTCCATTATCCCAGCAAGCCAGACGCTGAAGGTTTCCTGTTAACAATAAATATCAAGTGGCTCCAGCAGTGTGAAGTAAAATAAAACTGTATGAGACCTAAAGTAACCAGCATGGCTGGCTCAATGTGTGATTTCTCAAAAAGACCAAAATGATTTCATAAATAGCAATTAGCTCTTCTCTACCAACTTTACACTGAAATGCTGTACTCTAATTGATCTTTTAAGTGAATCTGTCAGAAAAATAACCTGCACTGAACAATTTATAAAGAGTGTTTTTTTTATATATATATGTAATGTAAACTAAAATTGGAGCCCATAATCAAATCTTGAGCCGGCCCTGATAACCAGAAACAACCAGGATCACCAAAAAAATCATTTAAAATTGTCAGCCAGCAAGCATGAGAAGACACAATTATTTCCAGACAGACAATAGCAAAAGATTGATGCAAAGTTTAACAACAAAGCAAAAAATGTGACCAGAGCTAAACAAAAGCTAAATATAAAGAATTTTAAGGCTGTTTTTCTTCTGCTGATCCACATCTTTACATTTGTGTTTAGTCTGAGTACAATCTTTGGTTAATCTTCCTGGGTGTGGCGACTAATGACTGACTATCAGGGTGGGAGGCTGACTCAAGGTGTGCTGACATTCCTGTGGGTGGAGAGTTCAGAGTTCAGACTGAAACCTGAGCCTTGAAGCAGATCTGAGTACCTGAATCATCTGTTGTGTATATTTGGTCTATTTTAACAGCTGATGTAAAAAAGAAAACATAAAAAACAACCATGTTCTGTGCAGTTTTTTTCCACCAGTTTCTCTCTCACACTCTGCTTCCTGCTGCAGCTTTAGGGTTTCATCCTGTGGTTTGTTTTCAAGGCTGTAACTCTGTGCTGTTATTTTCCAACAAATATCTTGTTTTTGAAAAATCCCCCTCAATTAAGCTCCTTGTCTTATCTCTTCTGCTACTGTTATTACAAGTTTTGTTGCTTTTGCAGTTCATCCTCCTTCCTCTCCCTTTTCATTACCAGTTTGGTGAGGCCAGAAAAAATAGCAGCAGGAAAGACAGAAATTTTACATGGAACCTGCAGACTGAACTCTCAGGTTTGGAGATAATTAACCCTGTTTACAGACTGGAGGAAGCTGCTACCATGACTGTGTTCAAAGTTCACGCCTCACATTTACTGCATCTCTCTGTTTAACCTGCATGCACGGCTCTTTGTATTAAACAGTCCGGTAGCTGTTTATGGAGGCGTTCATAGGCTTGTTTTTTTATGGTTTGTTTTCACCTTTGAGGATTTCAAACATTCTGTTTCCTCAACTTGACTCACTAAATCATTACATCTTTAATCATTTTACCTCTTGATACAAAAGTGACCTTTTACTGTCATGAAAACCACTTACATCATGTGTGAATGGAGTCATAGAAATACATTTACTTTCCATGCCTTTTGAAGAAAATAACTGCAACAAAACAGATTTGAGAGTTGACCGACTGCATCCATTTTTCCAGCTATCTCAGTTTTTGCTGAAAACAAACATCCCACAGCATGATGTTGCCACCACTATGCCTCATCATATAATCATGTTCAGGGTGATGTAGAGTATTCGTTTTCAACACACCGAGTTTGAAATGTTGACCAAACTTTTGTCCATGTATTTGCTATGTCACTTATGTTCTTTGTGCCAAACTGCAAGTGAGACTTGAATGAAATCACACAGAAATCTATTAGCTTCACTTCTGAAAGTGGCTGCATATGATTTTATTTAGTGGAATGAGGGTAATTACAAATTTTGGTTCTAAACTAACTTAAATATATTCTAACTGCCCAAAGGAGAAAACTAAATTGATGGAAATTACAATCCACAAAATATAGCATAAATGGCCACAACAAGCTGGAAATATTTTGTTACTTTTTAAAGTTTCATGCTCTTTTTTTATTTTGTTGTTTAATTCCTCTCGTTATTGTATAAAATACTACTTAAATGTACATGAGAAAAGTTATTTCCTGAGTCTCTGTTAAAAATCAGTGTGTTGATTTGCCAGCAGAGGGCATAAGCGAGCTCTGATTTAAGTCATCAGTTCAGTTTACTGCAAACAACTTTTTCTTATACATGAATGCACAGTTGCATATAAACACACATATTCAACACATCACACAATTACAAGCACACATGACGCATACAACAGCAGGTAGAACAGATCTCTCTTTGCTGCTCATGTGGTTTTGGGTGCAGTCAACACATTTGGTGTCTATTTATGTAGTTTATGTTTTTATTATAACTATTGTCGGTATCAAGTAAACACCATTAGTTTTTGTTGTTTGTTTGCCTCTCTGTCTCTTTCCTACCCAGCAGACTGATTGAACCAGATATCCCCTGCCATGCCATTCATTTAATAAAGTCATTTGTGTAACAGGAAGTGTGTCTCATTTCCCCTTGCTATGGAGCAAATCTTCCTCCTACACAAAAAGGCAACCAGATTAACCACATAACTTGCCTGTTGTTAATTTATCTGCACGTCTTGTACTGTACAAAAAGGCTTATCCACAGTGTTTGGAGCAAAATTATCTCAAAGATTGGAATAAATATCTTCTCTCTTTGGATGTCATAGCATATGCATAAATTGAAGGGAGTATAAAATGAAAACCCACAAATGAACAGTGAAAGCTTAATTTATTCACAATATTACAAACATCATGGATTTTTTAAAACCCCAAACAGGCACAAACAAAACTCTCAAGAAAAAATGGGAGTGAAACAAAGTAGAGAAAACTGATTTTGAATTGTTTTCTATGATCAATCTCACCATGGGTTAAAATGAGTTTTTGACTTGGCTTTTGTATAGATTTGTTTCATTCTGACATCAAAGATCTGTAGTTATTAAACTATATTCCCAACAAACATTATTTTTGATTAAATTAGACAATCCTGGAAGCTGGAAAATATAGAAACAAACTGCTCCTCCTTTCCCATCTCTTTCCTCAAGTCTTTTTGTTTGGTTGTTCAAAATGTTGGAGGTTTGCATAATTTAGGAATTCCAGCCAGCTACAGAAAACAGCATGAAGGTCTTTTCAGCCTTCAGCTGTCAGAAAAAAAAAAAGACCAAAACAAACTTGTTTGTTTAGAAAACTGACAGATGAAGGAAAACATGTCCAGAGAAAATTTTCTCTACTGGTGGCAAAAAGTGAGTCAGTCAATGTAGAAGAACTTTAGCTTTTTCCTCCTACATTTAAATATTGAGACGGTGCAGCCAGCAGGTATAATACCTGAGGGGAAAACAACATGGGAATCAGTTTCTGAACACACTCATGATCTCTCACAGACAAAAAGAGTTCAGAAAATTATCTAACAGCTCTCTGATGTCACTGAAAGACACAAATATGGCTGAACTAAATGCAGTACGACTGCATGTAGATGGGTTATTTGATTCAAGTACCAAAAAACAGCTGGAAATAAAGACACCCGAAGTAAATTAAACCTATTAAAAGTGTTTCAAGTACAAGATGTCGCTTCTGCAAAAGGACATGAGAGGAAATACTCCGTGATAACTGCTTTTGTGAGTTTAGTATCTATTGATTTAGGTAAGGAAATATTCAAGACTCTTCCTGTTGTGTAGTCAGGACACCTAAAAATTATTAAAGTACTGAACAGCAGTGAATGGCATGTAGTCAGTCTCTAAGAAAAAATCTCATGGGTAACAGGAAGGTTCCACCACATATGGATAATGATCTTTAAATTATACAAAAGATTATTTCCTTGACACAAAAAGGCCATTTTAATTGAAATATGTCAAATGCATGTGTGGTCACTTATTGGCAACACAAAAAATAAGAACATTTGATACAAAAATCAACTAGTGAACACAGATATGAAGGGTGGATTTTACCTAACCCATCTATGTATTGGTAGCCTTAATTTCCCTGGGATTATATGCTATTAAAATCTTGGAATTATGGGTAAAAAAAAAATCACAGAGCTGAGAAAAATGGACATAATACAGCTGGAACCAATAGCTTGAGCAGAGAGCCGACAGCCATACACCGAGGTGTTTGTGAGAGATGTGTGAGATTCTGTTCTTGAACGCTCGCTCACAAGTAAACATGTATGATTATATGAAAAAAGGTGAAACTTGAACAATAACTAAGTTCATTACCATACATTTTACTGGTGACACAGTTGGGAGAAATATAATTGCTGATCGATAACAATGCCAGTCAGAAGTGGAGCAGAAATTATATAAACTGTGACAAATTACAGTCAAACTGGGTTCACCATAGAATGTTTTTAATGGGTGCCGGTATATTAAGTCTCCAAGCTACCCGACAGAGACAAGATTTCTTCTTTCTCCTCACTGGATTAATTATCACATACATCTCCATTTTATAAACATATTTACTGTGGAGACTTTGCAGTCATCAATTTTGCCTTTGGTGAAGATTGTACTATGCATTTCATGTACTTATTTGTTGTGGACATGAAAATGAATGCAACTATCATGAAATACAAGCCTGAAAAAAGTTAAAAAGGAAAAGTTGTAAAAGTGATGATAAATGCCCTTTAAACTGAAGAGGAGGGAAAAAAACATTTTAACGGATGAAGTAAGGCTTTCACTTGAAATGAGTTGGACTCCAGTTTGATGTAATGTGCATACATGTATCGTTACAAAGTGCTTTTTTTTTCCATTGAACTTATTATTTCTTTTGGTTTTTAGAACCTTAATTTGAAATGCACTTAGAAATACAGACAACCAAAACGAAGAATATTAAATCTTCTACATCTACAGTACATTTTTCCAGACATGGAACAGCACACCGCCCTCCGTCAGGCTACCAAAGCCTCGTCGCTGCTCAGAGACGATCTTAAAGCTTATTGTAGGTTTCCACAGGTGCAGGTACAGGGCTATTATCTCAGTGGATAACAAGAGGACAGTATCTGAATTACTACAAGTTTCTGCACAGCAGCTCTAAGATAAAAAGTTCCAACAGCTACAATAATATATATCAAGGCACACTGACACAGTTCAATTCTGCTCAAAGTGAAAACAAATGTACAACATTAAGACATGTTTTAATGCACACTGCTGCTTGTGCAAACGGAGATGGGCGAAAAAAGTCCACTTGACTCTCAGCAGATATTTCTGTCCTCCATAAACTCTTGAAAGGAGGGAGAGAAAAAAAATTAGTCATGATTGGATTACATCCAAAAAGCCTGAAAACCAGAGCCACAGTGTCTGTTCCTTCACATGTTCAGACTGTTAGAAAGCGCCTCCAGCTGCTCCTCTCCCAGCCTCTGCTTCTCCTCCAGGTCCTTCTGGCGGATGAGGAGTGAGGCCTTGGTCTGGACGAAGCGCCGGTAGTCCTGTAGCTGCTCGGCGGACAGCTGGCGCGACAGGAAAGTGGAGACCAGGTTCTCTCGGCGGTCCAGGTTATCCTTCAGATCTTTGGCATCCTCCCTCTGTTTGCACAGCAGGCGGTGGCGACTGTCCAGAGACTCCTGCATGGAGCACAGCAGACTCGTTAGACTTCATACCGTCAAAGGTTCTTGTCCAGGTTTATATTGTGCTTTGCAAATGTGTTCATATAATTTAATGTTTTTAAATCCTGTCACCTTATTGGAATTTAATATTTTAGGCTATTACAGTATAACTAGGGCTGCACAATATGCTGCAAATACAACATTATTGCAATATTAAGGTGTGCAAAATTAATCCCACAAAGGACAGTGCAGAATGCTGTAACTAGCCACAAGCTCACACTTTGTATGGAAATGTAATATTCCACCTGTTGGATGGAGTCTCACTGCAGTAGAAACCCACACCTGTCACAGATTAGTGTCAAACACACCAAAGGTCACAGGGATTATTAGAATGTTTTTCTTTTTGCTTTTAATGCCTGTATTGTTACATTTCAATGTATAACTTTTCCAATGCTTTAATGTTTCTTTATATTAATGTATCAATGGCACTACATAAATAAATGTCCCTTGCTGTTTCTTACTCAAAACAAATGGAAAAATTAGTAGTGAGGTCAATGTGGAATTATTGCAACTAATCAATCAAAGCCTTGCAGCAGTAATTGCAGCACAGAATAGTTTTACAAACTAATAACTCAGAGCTTCGATTCAATTGCATGCAACACTTTCATGATTCTTATGTATTTAAGAAAATGAAAACTTGGTTGTTTTCTTTTATTTAAAAACTTTGTACCAATTATTGCTGGTTTAACACATAAAACTAAAAAATACATTAAGCTGAAGTTTTAGTTATAACAGTACAAGACCCACATATAAAAAAAAAATACTTTGGTGGCAGTTTTCTAATTGGAACCTGATGATGTGGAAGTTGCAGCATCACGTGTCAGAAGCTGCAGTGTGTCCTTATGTCAACAGAGGGCAGGGTAGATACAAATGTCATCGAAACTGGACCAGAGTTTCGGTGAGTCAGTGTAAATACCACTGTTGCTGATAACAGCAAGAGAGCAAATGAGGCTCTAACAAGCCCTGTGTGCAGCACGCTCTGCAGTCATGTCCAGCTTATGGACACATGAACAATGAATGCTTTCAAAAATAAATCTAGAAATCAAATGCATCCGTGCAAACATGAGTTGAAGCTGAAATAAACGAGCGAGGGTTTGGGGGTTGCATTACATCACAAGGGGCAATAAGGGACAGGAAGTTTTATGTTTCTCAACAAGGCTGACAATTTAATAAAAAGGCAATATGTGTTTGTTCTTCGTTTTAAAAATCGTCCTAAACGTTTACAAAAAGTTTGCATATAATATTTGTTAATCGATCCTCCAATGTCTATTAAAGTGTTTGTCCTGGAAACAGATAAGGTAGAAAATTTGGTCATTAAATACAGATAAACTCAGGAGCATTTTATACATTCCACACAGTTAGAAACCTTGACTTCATCAGAGCTGCCCTTCAACTTCTCCCTGCTTCTCTGTTTGCTTTGGCAAAATTAAACCCAACCAGCATAAAGCTGAAGGTATCAGAGCCGCTTGTGCTTGTTGTTTATCCAGAAACTTTGAATGAGCTGCAGTAAATCCAGAAATCTGCATGGTTACATAAAATAATGTGTCCTTAGAAGCATTTGCTGACAGTCTGCTTTTACTCACGCGAACTAGTGTGTATGTGTAAACAGCATTAGGAGGGACAGGCAGAAGCATAAAAAGGAAACGTAATATGCAGCGCTGATGGTAGGGCTTTAGAGGACATTAGCTGATTATTATCAAACCTTTAACTCATTGATAATCTTTTAACTTTATTGTATAATATATTGTATGCAGACAGCAAAGAGGAAACTACTTAGAGAGTCATAAAAATAAAACAAAAAAATAGATGCTAAGAAAATTAGCGTGCAAGAATAGATTTTTTTAAACTCTTGTAATTTTCAAGAGAATTAAAGTACAAAAATAAAGTTGTAATATTACCAGAAAAGTCATAGTATTACAAGTTTATTCTTGTAATAATATGACTTTATTCTCACCACCTTTTTCATGCATTATTTCAACATTATTCTCGCAATATTATGACTTAATTCTTGCAATACTATGACTTTATCCTCATAATTTTCTTTTTTAAAATCTACTTTGAATAATTAATTGAGCATATTGTACTGTTTAATAGCTAGGGTCAACTGGAATGTATGTGTGATTGAATTGACATAAATTTTTTTTTTTTTTTTTTTGCAAAGCACCTTGAGATGACATTTGTTGTGAATTAGCACCATAAATGAACTCAATTGAGCTGAACTGAATTAATATAGCCCTAATAATCCATCGTATAACAACAAAGCAGTGCAAAAATGAAAAATTAAAAACAACAATACTCCAACAGCAACAAGAACAAACGGGCTTCCTACCTTTTCCTCGGCGTCGGTGTGTTGGTCCACGACACTCAGGGCGTTTTGCACCCTGGCCAGCCGGGCAGAAAGGCACAGCAGCAGGTTGACCACCCTCTCCAGGTCCCCGATGAACAGGTTGTACCTCTCCAGCTCCACTGGCAGACAGCGCTCACCCACCAGCAGCTTCATTGCCTCCCCGAGGGTCACGTTCTCCTCCACCTCTGTCTGCAGGGCTCCACGCGACTCCTCCAGAGAACCCAGACGCTCATTGATATAAGAAACTAACAAACGCTGCGAACACAATAGAAAATATGCTTTGAGAAACTATTCACAACCTCTGAATCTTTTCACTGTTGCCATGGCTACAAGCTAAATGTTTAATATATTTACAAGAGATATTATGCAGTAAAAGACCAACAAAAAATAGTGCATAAATGTGGAACAGAAGGAAAATGATACATGACTTTTAAAGTTGCAGTTAAAGTCTGAAAAGTCTGGCAAACATTTGTAGTCAACCTCGTTTACTCTGCTGCCCTTAAATAAAATTCACATATTATTCTTTACAATACAACAAAAATCAGACAAAAGAGCCGATAAGAAAATGATTGTTGATAGAAAGTCAGAAGTTTCATCTGCAGTTTGGCTCACACAGCAAAGACCTGGATGAAGCTGCTCTTACCAAATCAAACCAAAACTGAACTATGTTGTCAACAAACATACTTTGACTGGGCCATTCTGACAAGACTTGAAACACAATTCATAGATGCTTTCAATCTCATCTAGTCTAGCCTGGCTGAGCTTGAGGTGTTTTGCAAAAACAAATGGGCACAAATTTAATGTCCAAACCAGGTAGAGAAAAATCCTAACAGACTTGCATCGGTATTTGCAAAAGTTTAAATTTGTCCCCCATTTTTCTTCCATTTCTCAACTATGTAATACTTCAGGTTGGTCTATCAAGTAAAACAACAATCAAATGGACTGGAGCTTGTGTTTGTCACAGCATAAAATGTGGAAAAGTTCAACATGCATGAATAATATTCCAAGGTACAGAAAATGATTAAGGATGAAGATATGAAGTTACAGGAGAGAGTCTGCAGGGCAGCCAGGAAGAAAAACGAGAGTTAGCTGCAAAGCCAGATATTACGCAAGCTAGAGACTGATAAGAGGCAGACAGAACATAACGTGATAAGGGACATGGCTATCTGTAGTGAAATGGGTCCACTTGAGGCCAAATAGCAACCAGATGGTATCAATTTAAAATCACCAGATTTGGTTAAAAAGTAGAAACCCAAAGGAAGCTGTAGTTGTGCAATTTTCATCCTGTTTACACCAAATTCAGGAAATAGTGAAGTAGTATAAAACATTAGGACATATTTAAACTTCTCATTTAAAACCCAGGAAAGACTTTTATGCATGCCAACACTTCATTCTTCATATTTGAGCTGCTTTTTTAATCTAATAATTACCTTCATCTCAGTGATATCAGCTTGGCTTTGCTCATCCGTACATTGAGATTTCTCGCTGTCTGAATCAGGCGGACATGGAGACGGTTCGGCTCCTTTACTCGCTTCATTGCTAAAGACAGAAATACATTTATGTCAATAAAACTTCATTCATCCATACGTTCTCTGCTGTTTTTGCAGTTCAGGCATGATTTGGCAAAAACGTCATATTTGCAGTGTCAGGCTTGAGGAGTGCTAAGGAAGGCCACGAGACATTACAAAAAGCAGAAACAGAAGAACACTGTCTCCATGTATCTGATTACCCAGCCACACATCCCAGTCTAAGCAAATAACCAGGTGTGTCTGCACATGTGGCGTAACAAAATGTAATGCAGCATTGGCAAAGCTCTGTTGTGGAGCCAGTGTAAAGTTTCATGGAAACATTCATCAAGCGGTCATGATTAACTTGTCTGCTCTGTCTAAATGTGTGAATAAAGTAATTTTTGATACTACATTCAGTTTTTGTCACTGGGAGGGATGACAGGTCAAAATAACAAATCCACTTTTAAACCAGGTTTTACCACTAAATTCACCTTTCACCAGCTCCTTTCTGCTCCTGTTTCTTCTTGTAGTGCTCCTCCATCAGCAGGGTGTCCTCCGACAGAAGCTGCTCCATCAACATCAGGGCAGTCTTACGACTGGCCAGCGGACAGAGCACCCTGGCCAGTGACTGGTCAGCTTTAACCACCGCCTTTACAAGCTCCTCCCACTTAGGTTTCTTGGCAGACGTTTCTGAGCTGTCTGTCTCTCCCTCTGGCATTTCCCTCTTCTCCGTCTCCTCCTTTTGTCCCACCGTCTCAGCTTCCAGATCCGGTTCTTTTTGCTTGTCTGCCTGGTGACTGACTTCTGCTTTGGAGGCAGACGTAGAGGGAGACACAGAGGAGTCACTTGTCTGCCTTGTGGAGATGGAGCTGCCACGCTCGTCGGAAACATTGTGTGTCTGAAAGGAGTTCCGGAGATCCTCTTCGAGCTCTTCTTCTGGTGGGAGAATCCACAGTGACGGATCTGTGGTGACGCCGCAGCTCAGAGTCACTTCGTGGTTTTTCTCGCCACTTGATTCTTCGACAGTTTGCTCCCTCTCTAATCTTGGGGAAGTCCCACATCTACTAGAAATAAAATAATCATAATAAAAGGCAGAACCAGGTACATAATAAAATAACTTAGGAATCTCAGTTAGCATCCAGAAAACAGAATGAAACAGTCTCCTCTTACCTGGAGACAGGTGTGCTTTCACAAGGACGCTTTGTCTGGGTGGGTGTGGAACAGGTGGATTTGATCTCCCATTCACTGATCTTTTGACCTTTGGGGGAAGGTGGATTGGAAAATGTCTCGCTGGGTTCTCCACTGGAAACTGGAGAGACGGATCCACCAGAGCCCGCTTCTTTTGTTGCACCTTCCCTCTGCTCAGAGCTTTGCTTCTGGGGAGGATGTTTCTGGGTTTGGTGTTGGTTCTGTCCCTGAGAGTTATTCTGACCAACAAACTCTGCTTCTTTTCTTGTTTCCTGTCGTCGAGCGTCTCTGTCTTCAGCAAAGTGTGAAATACTCCTGTTTTTTCTGCTCCCTCCTGCAGGCTCAGCTGAATTCCTCCGAAGCTGATCCAGGTGCTCTGAGCTTTTGCTCAGGGTCGATACTTTAGTTATCTTCGATGCCCCAAGCTCCTCCATGGACTTTCCCCTCTGCCCCACCTTCCGAGAACGCTGCTGGCCTTCAGGGACTCGCTTCTCCGATGGTTGTTCTGCTTCATTCTTCCAGCAGCTGAAATTGACAATAAAATTCAGAATAAAACAGAAGGAAAAAAATCAAATCAAGCTCTGGCAAAGTGGAGATTTAAATATGAATGACTAAAAGAAATAAAGTGACTTGCCAATCTACTTGTAATTTTTCAAATTTTACTCCATAACAATTACAAACTTGAATGTATTTCTATGGGATCTTAAAAACCAACACTAATCAGTGGAAAATTGTGAATTGGAAGAAAAATGATACATGGTTTATGGTCAAACAGACTGGACAGAGAGTGTCTGAAAAGCAATTGTCATTAGTTATCAGAGTTTCTCAATAGGATTTACATCTGGGCTTTAACTGGGCCACTGTAGCACATGATTATCCTGTGATCTAAATGGTTCCATTGTAGCCGTATTTTTATTGATGTTGTCATGCTGAAAGAATAACCACCGGCCCAGTCTCATATCTTTTGCATCCTCTAAATGGTTTTCTTCTGTATACCAGCTCTTTTATTCCTGGTCTATGGTGCTTATGTAAATCTTTTCAAAAGAATGTTGTTCACTGGAGTGGGTGGGTGTTAACGTTTTAGGTGCCACAATGAATTAAGATGAGATTTATGCTCGGTGAACACATCATTGACCTAATACTCTCCTGACCTAAAAACCAATTAAAATGTCCCTTTTTGTTGCCACTGGTACATACCTCTGGGTTTCCATGGTGCTGACTGGTTCTGGATTCTCGTCTTTGTCATGTGCCTGCTGTCCCAATGGAAAATACAACAGAAACATGTGCATTTTGCCAGTTTAAGGTTTTATCTTTTTGAGAAGATACATTTAGTTTAAAAGTAGAAACAAAATAAAGAAAGTAATGAGTAAATCTATTAGTGATGTACCTGAAATGTATGTGGTGTGGATGTGGATCTGTTCCTGAGGAAACTGGCCGACTCCCGCTGGTCCAACAGACTCTCTGCAGACGCAGATTTTCCCTGAGGAGGACCATGACTCTCCCTCGGTCTGGAAGAGTTTTGGTGGCCAGGATAGTGGCCTGAGCAGGACTGGGCAGAAAAGAACTGGGCATACCTGTTTTGGGAGATTACAACATAATCTTTAATTTATCTGAGTATCAAGGTAGAAACAGTCAAGCTCTCCTAATGTGTAATTATTTAGTACCTGATGGAGCTACTGGGTGAATCAAGAATACGCCCAGCAGAGTGGGGTCTATGGTGTTTCTTCTTCGTGTGTTTCTCATGATTCCACAATTGTGGGCGAGGATTCCAGTCAAATGGTTTTTCACCGAGAGAATGTCTTTGTCTGGATGGAGTTGGTAAATGAGATGTTGGGTGCTGCGGCTCAGCCACTTTCTGGCCCGTCTTTCGTTCCATGTATTCCACGAGGGCCTGATGCTGAACATGCTTTAGGTTAGTCTTTGACGTGCTTGAGACAGACAGAGCTCGACCTCTTGACTCAAACATCTCCCTCCGTGCTGCGACCAGTCCCTGCTCCGCTTGCTGCGTCGTGTCCTCTCCTTCAAATTCAGCTGCAAACAATCCTTCACTCTCATTCCCAAACGAGCGGCAAACCGAGTGTTTGGGCGTGCTGCCGAGCTCGTTGAGTTTCTCTGGCTCGGAGAAGCACATCTTCTTTTGCTCTGGGGTCAGTCTTTTTCTGCCTCCGATACGCGCCACTTGAGGCTGAGCCACATTTGCCAACCGCACGTTTTTCCTCTCAAACGATTTTTCAATTTCCTTCTGAATGTCCCCGACCTCTGTTATGCTGCCTTTCTCTGTGTCCTCAGATGTCAAAGATGGAGTGAGTGTGTCTGTTGATATCTCAGAGTCTTGTGATGAGGAAAATGAGTGAATCACTGCAGGCCTGCACTCAGAGTTTTGCGTCAAACAATGTGGCCAAGGCAGCTGCAGGTCTCGCCTCTTAAATGACGTCTTACTCAAGACTTTGCACTGGGCATCCTTAAGTTTCTCTTTGTAGTACTTTTTAAAAGAATCATCCAGGGTGCCGCAAGCAGCAGACAGAACATCTCCTCTGTGATTCCTGCTAGCGTCACTTTGTGCAGGTGTCTCATTATTATTTACTGCTACCTCTTCCTGGACGGATTTATTAAGGACGCCTTCCTTCCTTCCACTGAATCCAGCATCTGGATTGGGCTGCATTGCTGTTCGACTGGCTCCAGTTAGGTGATACAGCAATGGTGTTGTCTCTTTGTTTATCCTCTCACTAGCAATGTCTTCCAAAGGCTGCCGCTTCCCTCTGCTGGTATGATCTTCTCTTCTGTTGTAGTTTGGCGACTTGTTGCCCATCACCAAATTGGCGTCATTTTGATGAGTGGCTGACTGTGGTGGGCTCTTTCCATCAGGTCCGCAGTAGAATATTGGGTTGCTTGCTGTGTGGCGCCCAATCTCACGACTTTCATCCAAGACATTTAAAATGTGGAGTGGGGTGCAATTCTCCTGGTCCAGGCTCTTGGACATCTGGACCATTCCCTGATCCACCGAAGTGAAAACCTCCTCGTCTTCTGGAATTATACCACTGGATGTGTGTGAACTCTCATAGCAAGGTCTGAAAAAATTATCGATAGTGCTGTGGGATCGCGGTTTGTCTCGATGGTGGGATTCTAACACAGCCGAGGCCTCCCTTACAGCTTCTGTACCACTTATGGTTGCAGAATGTTCAGATGGTTTGTACACCCCTGTGACAAAGTAGTACTGTCCCTTGTGCTGAATGCTGCTGCTTAGACAACTCTGGCTGCCGTTCCAGGGACTGTCGGCTTGCTGCAGTTCTGAAGAACTACGCACTTCCTGAGCTGAGTGTGCCCTTTTGCGCTCGCTTCGAAAATAACCACCAGATTTAATCTGATGGTCTCCATTACAGCCAATCATGCTAGAAGTCTGTTTGGGTGTCAGATGTTCAGGCTGGTTTCTACCATGAGGTGGTGATTGGCTGTGGAGCTCAGAGGCAGCATTGATGTCCACAAGGGAAGGGTTTTCTGGGTTCGCCCTTGTCTGGTTGTGAAGTTGGAGGTGCAGCCGGTAGCTTGGTGGATGCTGGACCTGCTGCATCTCGTGAGAGCCTCTCCAAACAGAGTACAATGGTTCAGAACTCAGGTTTGAGCTGCTCTTATCTAGTATCGCTGTCTCTGACCTTGGGGAATTTAGACTCTGAGAATATGGTTGGCCATGGAGTCGAATCTGTTGAGGTAGTTGGGGCAGGGGTTTAAATTCAGTACCATGGAGGTGAGCCCTGCTGTTCTCCAAGTTTTTAGTGGCTATAAAACTATCAAGGCGTAATGGTACCGGTGGGGCCTGACCACTTTGGGACGGAGTCCGCGACTGTACCTCTTTTTTAGGGTGTGCATTGTTGTTGGTGTGCAAACTCTCGCTGCCATTGAGGCTATGGTAGTTCAAATCAGAGTTTTTGTGATACTGCTGTGAGATGGCTTCGACAGAGCGGTAGAGCTGATCCATGGTCTTTGAGTCAGACTGCAGAAACTGGGTTGGATGGTAAATAGACTTTACATATTTAAGGTCAGCATAGTGGCTGAAGGAGTTGGACTGTAGGTCATCAGAGAGGAAGGGAGATGGGTAGTCTGGGGCAGTGGACCCACCAGAGAAGGAGCTGTATGCAGAATCTCCTTTGCCGTGCTGGTGGTGGCTTAGATGGTCAGCAATACTGCTGTTGGACTTGGCTGGCGAAAGCCGGCTTACAGAAAGGCTAAGAGGATGCAGGTCCACGTTGCTCATTCTCTCACAGTGCAAGCTGTAAGAATCCATGAAGGGTTGGGGTAAAAGGCAGGAAGGGAAAGGCAGAGCTTGTAAGTCGTACGTATAATAACGTACAGTGATACATCTGTTCGTCTTGTGGGTGGAGGGGGGAACTACCACTAACGTGACTGCACCCAGTTGTCTTATTAATCTCAAATTAGGTCATGTTCCTCACTCTGTTGAGTTAAAGCCTCTTGAAAAAGTCTGCTTCTGGTGGAGAGAACATAAACACAAACAAAACATGTTAGTCTAAAATCTTGACTCAGACAGCAGTTCAGGCATACATATGGTTTAAAAAGCCCAGATCAAGGGTGGAATAGTTTGGCAAAATATGGGTTCTTAAACTACAAGACGAAAAAAAAGACATAAAATTCACTAATATAAATGTTTGCATTGAATAAGATTACCACAACACATGAGCTAGTTATGCTTATCAAGCTTTACTGTTGTTTCTGTTTTTCTTTGTTAGACCACTGGTCTACATTAAAGTTCTTTCAATTAGATTGAAAGACGTTTGAGAGTTTTTCTAAACATATGCATTTTATATTTGAGTCTCCAATGTAGATCTGAGGATCAGAAGGGTTTAACCACCTGCAAAAGGAGGCATGTGGTATTTAGCATCATTAAAGCCTCTCATTCTCATTAAAGGCTCTGAGGCTGGTTGAGCACATTGCAGAATAAACATGAAAAAATGTCAGGAATTCCACATGAAAAATCTGGGGATTAGTCAGATGACAGATATAATACAGCAATGTGGCATGAAAAACACTTCTGAACTTACTCATTTTCAAGAAATACTATATTGTTGCTTTTTAAAACTTCTATGTCTAATAGCTTGATCAAAATATGTTTGTGACAATAATTACAAATACAATGTTAATATTTCTGACCACATGATGCTAACCCCTGTTTCAATCACTAGTTGAACTTCGTAAGTAAGGCTAACCTTAACCTTAACCTTATTAGTGACCCCTCACACAAACAGCTTTTCTCTGATTTACTAACACAATTTCAATGAAAAACTTCAAACAAAACTTTACAAAGTCAAATTTTTATTCCTTATGGAGTCATATTTTAACAACAGACTTCAAATATGGAAACCTCAAAAACAAAAACAAAAAGATGGATGTCAGAATTAGTCACAGTTGTTCAAGTGTAATACCATGCAACAGATCGGATTCATAAACATATAAACATCTTTCTTAAAGTATTACAACAGGGGTATAAAATTAATCTTTAATTTTATAAACTAAAACCCAAATTTGTCTAAGCAGCAGTTTGTTGACTAACGTGACATGATTTAAGGAGAACAGGTTGCTACTGAATCCTTTCAGTGGATCTACTGCAACACTACATTCATTTAATCTGGAAAAAGTCATATAAAAGCAACAAGAGGCAACCCTACTTTTTGTGTATAAAATCTATACTAAGTTTATATTTTTACAAATAAAAACACAATTTAGTTAAAATGTTGCCAGTATTTAAGCAACTTTGCACCACATACCTTTTGTCATTACCAGATATCCAAAGAACTCATTGTTGGTACTGAGATGAGCTCCAGCAAGCTAATGATGGGTTTAAAACTCTAATAACAGGACTCTCTCATGACCCAAATGCCTTTCCATGACTTTGCTGTTTAAACGTTTGAAGCTTGATGCTTGTCAAGCATGTACAAAAGTAAATGTTGCTGGTAAAACAAAGGGACACCAACTAGTTATCAAACAGTGACCAAGCACAATCAATATTATTATATTAGTGATGGGAACAAAACATCTTGTTCACATCCAAATCAGTTGAATTAGTTTGTTTTCCCGGTTTATGATAGATAAATAAATGCTTTTCCTGTTATGCTTTAACTGAACTAATGACCGAACGCTCTTGCGATGTATTTTAAAATCTGTATTTCCTTCAAGATCTGCCAAGTCTGTGGGGGAGGCTGCAAATCTGCACTAAACTTGATGCAAGGTGATCAATTTGCTTACACACAAAACTCACATAATGAGAGTCTTCCAAGAAAAGTGTTAAAGGGAACTGGAAGAATTTATGAAGAGGCTTCTGATCTGCAGTGTCTCTGATTGAGTGTTTCCAGCCTTTCTCTCTCCTCTCTGAGAATAGGCGACCAAACAGAGGAGCGCTCAAGTGGAAGCGATGGAGGGGACAGGCACTGACAAAATGTACAGAGGGGAGCAAAGTGGGGGAGGGAGGGTGAGGCAAAGGGTAACCAGCCCAGACAAATACTCTCACACGCAAACCACAACAAGAGACAGGAGAAGTGAACAATGACAGCCAGAGAGCAGAGATAAGACAGGAGACTGGACAGACGGACGCAAACTGTTAAAAGTACTGGGAACTGCTTCTATTTCAACAGTTTGCAAAATGAACTTAATAAAAACTTAGTGTTCAACAGGCTGCAATTAAAGATGGAAACAAGAAACAAAAACTCACCAAAACTTTAAGCCTAAGTCACTGACTTCCCTCATTCCCGTCTGAAAAGAAAGATTTCTTTTGTTGTGTTCCTGCATGCAGATGAGCCAAATGATTTCCGCCTTCTTCCAAAGTACGACCGGAGCAAGTTACCAGGAGAGGCAAGTGTGAGAGGGAAGACTTCTAAGTGGGTCCCTTCTCCCCCCACAGAGACCTGAGGCTGCCTAGTGGGAGCCACTGATTGGCCAGCAGATGACGTCTGGCTCTCAGACACACAATGAGCGCAGCAGAGGGAATATTTCACTGCTGCCGATAGCTGCTAGTGCTGCCGGCTGCCCGAACAACAGAGAGAGAGAGAAAGGGGTGAAAAAAAAAGAGAGGCCTCGCATTCCTGGCTGGCTTCAAAGACGGAGCAGAGCCGGGGCACCATTCATTCCCAAGGCCCTGAGCCTGGCGCATGGAGACTAGCCAAGGCAGGAGGGAGGACTGAGAAAGGGAGGAGGGGGATAACGGCGAGTGGGTGTATGGGTGACCTTCCAGTCTCCACCCCACATAGGAAAAAGAAGTCATAAAACTAGCTGTTCCTCAAAATGATCCTGATTTTTTCTGTTTCTCAAGGTTACCAGTAATTTTTTTTCCTGTACTATTCATGTTAGTGTAGTAACATGAATTTAGAGTTCTAAAAACTGCTGGATTTTTACATATCCTAATAATCTAAACTAAACTAAATATTTGTAAATGCAATGGGTTCACTAAAATGAGAGGAGGGAGAGATCAGCAACAATTTGACAAGCCAAATTTATTGGCTTGTCAATTCACTGGTGCACCCTTACTGGACAGAAAATAAAAAGAGGATAGAAATATTTTTTATCTTTCCAGTTTCTTTTACAAAGATTCAAATATTGCCTACTATAGTCAAGTGTTTTAGATCTCTGTTAAGGGTATATTTATCTAGTTTGGGTTTGACCAGTCTTTTTTATTTTAGAGTTTAAAATAAGAATGATCAACACTAACTAATCAGCCAAACTCAAGAGTTGCCCTTTTTCATACTTCAAAATAAAAGTGTCGACATACAACATAGTGTCAAGCAAAAATCACTCACCTTAACATTCTCGAATATCAATTTAGACTTAGTTCACCAAATAAAGTAAGACTGACATAAATTACACAGCTCTTCCCAAGACTAATTTCAATTTGACAAGAAATATTGTGCTCATTACATCCCTAATGTATAATATTTAAAGACACTTGTTGCACTTAAAAAAGACCTTTAAATTAATAATACATTAATACCAATATTCCTAGCCTCCTTCTGACTTGAGTCACATTTGAAACAAACACTAGCTAGTCTTTTAAATGTCATGAATTACTTACACTTAGAGCTAAACCATCCCGTAAACCACTGCCTTCAAACAGGACACTGATCAGTCTGTTATGTGGTTCAAAGCCACTCTCGATAACAATATGAGCTTTCTGAACTCCTGTGTGTCCGTTCAGCGTTCAACAAAGACCCTTGTTGCCTTCCCTATTGTTTGCTGTTGAAGCTGGTGCTCAGCTATGCAGAAGTTTTGTTACTGTTAGGACAGTGTCAACAACCAGCTGCATTCACGTCCTGCTTGTGGCTCTGGCTCGCTCCAGCATAATGCTTATTTATGAAAGCCGAATGTGTTCGGAAGAGACGAGAAGAGCAGAAACTACATCACCAAGATAAGTGATACATCATGATGCATCGAGGCGAGAGAAACTTAAAGATAACACATTCAGCTCATGATGCAACACTGAATGTGACATGGTTCATGAAAATGAGATTTTAACAATATTTATTAAAAAAAACAAACTATCAGACATATTTAATAATTGTCTTTTTTAAACACCACCAGTGCCACATCTAGCAGTGCCCCAAACAATTTCAATAAAACAACTGAATCTTTTTTTGTATTTATGCTTTAAGGAATAGAAATTAACTGGAAATGAATTAAGAAGAATTATTAATTAGTAATCCATGACTTTCTGCTTCCCAAGGCAATAAATATGATGTAACATAGGTCAGCTATGATTGTACATTTAAACCACAGATACGAGGCCGAAAGGAATCAGATGCAAACATTTAGCATTGTTAAGGCATCCTCTATAGTATTCTTCTCTCTCAGTGTAAACCACACCTTTTTTTCCCACCATATGCTTTTCTAAAAGGTACAAAAAAATGCTGTTACTAAAAAATAAAAGTAGGAGGGAACCTTTAAACTGTATAAAGTTGAATAAATTAATACTAGCAGCAACTAGATAGGGTTTTGTGAAACAGAGTTCCTGTGTATGAGAAATATTAAAATTTTAAAATCTCCAGCTATGTTTTTATGTCATTAACGCTACATAATGCAAAGAAATGTTTCCAGTTAGAAGAGTAATTTACCTAAATTAATCCATGAAAAAAAGATAAAAAGACAAAGTTGGCGTAAGGAAGGAGGAACAAAATAATAGAGAGAATGAAATTATTAGTCTAAGCATTAACATTATCCCCATCCCATCAGATTTCTGAGTGACAGGGGACAGAAATAAAGAAAAAGTCATATTTGCTGTTGGAAACTTTTACCTCTTTTTCACTGATAAATCTCATCAGTTGAGTGGATTGGAGTTCCTTTCAGATCTACTGAAAGGAGATTCTTAACTGCACAACATGAAGAAAAGTAGGAGCCAGGCGTAGCAGAGGAAACAAACTATAAAAAAAAAAAGTGTAAACCTAAACACACACTCCTCATCATGTCATTATGACTCATGAGTTTCTGGAGATGACAACCATAGCAGCAAGAGCAACAAAGAAGAACTTTAAAGAACTTTATATGACTGTTTGCAGATAAGTGGCTGATCTCACACAAACTTTTACCTACTAAAAAACTGTTAGAACAGCCAGTTTAAATTTCAAAATGTCCAGCTATGACATTACTTCTGACATCAAGTGTCCAATAAGCCCATAAAGACATAATTCCTTTTCCTAATCCAACAGAAACAGAGGAAGCCAGTTAAGCAAAGCAGGAAGTTGCGGGACGTCGAGCGCTCACAGAGCAAAGCCTCTGGCAGCGTGGAAAGGGAAAGGCACCAACACCTGCAACAGTTTTCCCTCAAAAGTCAACACAGAAAAAAATTATTTAATTATGTCTGCATCATGTATGCTTCAGAGGGAAACCATGGCTGCCAGTTGCTGGGCAGTGCTCACATCAGTGTCTAAAATCTCTAGCTGACCAAGACAAGCTGTCACAGTCTAATAAGCTCTGCATTCCTGGCCTGATCTGGCCCAAATAGCAACAGAGACCTTTACTCTACTTTATTTAGTCGCTGCAGGTTGCTGGACAAAGCGATTTTTTACAAAACTTTACAGAATGCATGAGCTTTTAACTGTGACAATATCTTTTTTTCTGTCTTTGCAGCTATGCAAAGTGCCATCAGCATGGTTACATAACAACACAATCACGATACAACGGGGTAATCAAAAGTGTATAAATAGCGTTTTTCTGTATCATCTTTGGTCAACCGTCAACCAGGAACTACATTATCCCTTGCTGAGAAATGAGCACAAGACTCGGTGAATGACAAACTTATTACATTCATCCGGCCTCTGCGAACACAATTACTTTTGTATTAAGGACCCCCAGGGGTTTGCAACCTGATCTGACCACAGCGAGTTTAACTGGATACTGCAGAAATTCCTCAGTACTGGAATAGCTCACAACTGCAGGACGCCGGGTTTTATTTGTGTGTAGATGGGCATTTGATGCAAACGTGCATGCCTTTTGGAGTAAAACAAAATCTAATACTAATTAAAAGGTGACATTTATTACATTTGGTTCATGTTTCAAAATTATGACAGCAAATTACATCTTAACAATGAATGACAACAACAAATTAGAAATGTGTCATTTAATGGCCAGAAACCGGAATTAGCCTCAGTTAGCAGTCAACTGAACAAACTGGGGGTTTTCCCAACAAGTCCAACGCATCAAAGCTAAGAAGTTCTCTTTTTTTCCACCATTTAAATACCAAATAGCATGACCATGAGGCTCTTTTTCAATTTAAAATAAATAAGACACTGATTTGGAAATCAGGAAAAGCCTGGTTGGTGCATGTATATGAAAAATATATTGGACAAAGAAGAGTGAGAGTAAAGAGAAGCCTGTCCCAGAGGGACAGGCTTCTCCAGGCAAGTTTTACACTTTAAACTTGCCTGGTTAATTAATTAATTTGCCTGTTCAAAGTTTAAAAGCTAATCAACTGAGACGTCTCTGCATATCAGAGAGCTGCAGCAGTTAGCTCTGGCTCCAGTAGCCATCTCTGTCCTGCTGCATAATGAACTGCCCTCAGACCAGCTGACCACAGACACAAAGAAACTCACCCACAGAGGCCCCTGTGCTCCCTCTATGACAGCAGTGACTCTGCAGGATCCATGCAAGGCTTTTCATACAAGAAAAGTTCCAACTGGTTTAAAAGATGATTCAAACACAGATGAATCCAACTGTAAATTTAAGTCATGAACAGATAATTCTCCATTTTTATAAAGCAGAAAAACTACTTTTATATTAAAAACCATGCTAGTGAAAAAACTAAACTAATTGCAAAACAACTTTAATTTCTCGACTGAGTAACACTTTATTTGAAGCGGAGTGCTTAAGACTGATATTTAGGAGCCCTCATGAATGCTTATGACCATTGTCAGGAAGTGTATTTCAGTAAATAACACTTTTAATGCAAAGTTGACGTTTATAAAGCCCTTTAAATGCAAGTTTTAATGCAACTTTGCATTTAAAGTGTTATTATTTACAGAACTACCTTTCATGACAGTCAAACATTCATGAAGACTCCATCATGTTCCTGACCAATGTTATGACATGTTTATGATGCACACACCCCTCAAATAAAGTGTTACCCCAGACAGTTATGAATTAGGACATAAATCCCTGATATGATTCTAAAATTATTTTTACTGGAGGTTTAGCAGGTTTGTGCTGTAGAGCATACAGGCGTTCTAAGAAGTGAGGACATGAATTACACTGGTGGTTGTTCGGCCTCATCGAGTGTGTGAAACTCTGCTACTCAACAAATATGCAAGCAGAGTTTTGTCTGGCTGAACAGCACAGAGTAATGCAGCAATGTGCTCCTCAGCCAGTTGCTGCACACTGCTGGCAAGTTGGCTGAAAGAAAGCTTCCCCAGTTTTTTTAAGCTGAAATGAAAAACTAAATCAGCAGTTAGGGAACATTTCCAACCACCAAAAACATGGACATGCACCAATCTGTCATGTAACTGTAATAATGACAGTGATGGCTAATAGCTTCTGATGTATATGGGTGTTACTCTAGTAAAAGCACATTGTCAAATTGATATATTATTCTACGCAATATGTGCTTGAATACTACTCCATTATTTTGTTGGGTATTTATTTTAGATTTCTGCATCTATGTAACAAAATTAAAATAACATACAACGGTTATCCACCCAGTGAATCAGTAATCTGTACTAGCTTATCTTTGCACAAGCAAAGGGTGGTTGGTGTTCATCTCTTGTGGTTTTTGCTATTCACAACTGTAAAAATACCTATTAATTTTCTGTTTAAAATTAAGAAAAAATATGTAATTCAAGATTGTCATACTGTGCAACCCCCAAACACGCTAAAAAACCCATCACATCTGTGATAATAATTTGAGCCCGAAGATAAAGATCAGAATAAAATTATATATTTATTTATCTTATATCATCCATCCATTTTCTAACACCCTTGTCACTAGTCGGGTCGGGAGGTGGTGGTGCGTATCTCCAGCTAACGTTCCGGGCCAGAGGCGGGGTCACCCTGGACAGGTCGCCAGTCTGTCGCAGGGCAACACAGAGACAAACAGGACAAACAACCATGCACACACACACACTCACACCTAGTGACAACTTTTGGACTGTGGGAGGAAGCCGGAGTCCCTGGAGAGAACCCACCATGCACAGGGAGAACATGCAAGACTCTGGGCAGGGAATCGAACCCAGGACCTTCTTGCTGCAAGGCAACAGTGCTACCAACTGCGCCACTGTGCAGCCCCTTATCTTATACCAAAAACATAAAAAGGCCCATTTTCTGGCCTCAGTTATTGCCTGATTATCAATAGCTTAGAAGAAAGCTACTAAAAATAAGCAGACAATGTCCTAAATATTTAGGACATGCAGTAAATGAACTGAACTGGGAATCAAACCTGGGACAGCGGCGTTGAGAACCATAGGCTCTTTAAATGGTGCTCATTCTCTACCACTGAACCACATGGTACCCCAGTGGAAAACACCTTGTTTCCCAAAAAGGTATGTCCATTACAAAACCTTTTTTGTTTCATTTCCACAATTGTTCATGACAAAAACTGTGATAAGCTTGTTAGACAATTTCAAAATCTGACACAATAAGCACTATAAAGCCAAACAATGCACTATCTTTGCTGGCTAAGCAAACAGAGTAACAAAATCTATCAGCAGGCCAAACACATAAGACTTTATGGCAACATGGTGACTAGTGTGTTATCTCTGAAAGTTTGGGGGCTTGGAAGAAGCACATTGAAAAGAATGGGCTGGATAAGCAGGTGGAGCAGGTAATGCAGGCAACACAAACAGGTTTTCATAATCAGGACACAGGCCTCTATTTGACTGGTAAAAACCAAATATGCAAATATTATTCAAAGATTAGCCCCTGTCCCCCATTCGCATACTTGTGTTTGCTGTTTACCTAACACAGACAAGCTTTGGGCAGTTAGCAGTTACACAATGGCCCCACACAGGCGGACAACATGTTCTCACATACAGTGCCCTACAATGGTTTTCATAAACCCTGCTGTAGTTCATAATTTATTACAATAAAACCATAACCTCATGTATTTTGTAGAAAAGTGTGCCCAGCATGTGTATCCAGCTCCTGTCTATTCTCTGATCTAAATCATCTTGTAGCTCTGACTGTATGTTTAAGTGTTTTGCATTTAAGCAAAAGCTTCTTTTTTGCTTGTTTTCTCTAAATAAAGTAACTTCTTCTGAATGTTGGCCATGTCCCCAGTACCATGTGGATCTCTGCAGCTCCTCCAGAGTTACCTTGTGTCTCTTGTCTGCTTTTCTTAACACAGCTCCCCTCGTCAGGCTTGCCACTTTAGATGGACAGCCATGTTTTTCTAGATTTGTTAAAGAGGATCTTTATCTTTCAAGAGTCTGTGATTTATCACAGAAAATCTTAAGTACAGAAGTAAGCACAGAATAGGATACCAAGGTTTTAATAGTTTTGGGGTTTTCATTCTAGTTTGGTTATATTTCATTGTAACTTTTTGTTTGTAATTTTAAAGAGTGTTTGCTAGTTTTTATTACTTATTAAATATTGTTCAGTTTTGAATTTAGTTTTTCTAAGTTACAGAAGTGGTTTTAGTTTGTTTTCATACTTTGAATAATTTTTAGGTGTAGAATTCAAAAAGGTCAAAGCATAGTATTGTGATTATGTATACATCAATTGAGTAATGATACCATTTTCAAAACATTGATTCAATTATTGTTGAAAAATAACTGACAGTGGCGTTTTCTACATTGATAACTGATGAAAGAACAATGAGTGGTACTCTTCCAAATGTAACAAAAATTTGCATGCAACACAAACCCAGCTATATGAAGTCACAGCATTAAATATCAGTGAATAATTCCCACTCAGCTCTAATGCTACCTGAGAGTGCTGTTGGTCTAAACCACCTTTTCCCCAGACATATTGGAACATAGCTCAGTTTTGTTTTGTCATCAAATAGTTCTCTTCCCACAACCAGACTGGAAAAATAAGCCCATCTTGAAGTTGTTGTATCATAAGGTCTAAGATTTAGAGTCAATACCTCTTACATAATAACATTACATATTTAATCCCAAAGCGAGAAGAATATGCAAGGGCAGAGGTGCCAACCTAATGACATGCCACAGGCGATTTTTGCAGATGCCTAAGCATCAATTATGAGCGCATTACTTGCAACTGTAAGCAACTGCCCTTAATTTAAAAACCCTTCAGGAAAACAATTTCACTGAGGCTTGAGTTAATCAGAACGCCAACGTGAAACCTTACTGTTATTTTTAGAGAAACAATTTTAAAATCTCGACATCAACACTCAATCCAATTCCCCGTAGAGACTATTGAAAGTAGGAGTTTCTCCTCTCATAATTGTTGGGGGTTTGTTTTGTTCTTGTTTGCAGAACAAAACAAGATGTAGAAGTGGGGTCCAATCACATTCCTCGCACGGCCCGACCGGTCTAATATCGGGCAATTATGGTAAAAAAAAAAAAAAAAGGATTGTTGTTGAGTACAGATCCCAACATCTTCACTATAAACACAGCACGCACTTATTGTCTGTAAATGCAGATATACTTGGCAAAGTTTCCTTTTTTTTTTGCTATCTATCAGACTATGACGCATTCAAAACCAAGTGTTCTGCAGACCAAATAGGAGAAATACCAAAAAATGAAAAGAACATAAGCTCTGAGAAATCACAGTTCTCTATGATATGGTGTGATATAAGTATCAGACATTTCTGTAATATACCTTCTTACACCAGCCAGGATACTTTACAAAGCAGGAAGTGGAGAGCCCAGATATACAATGAGCTGCCCTATAGGGTTGCACCTTCAGGACAACAAGGAAATGTTTGCTCAGTATTGCATGGGAGATTTGAATTGCAAACCAATCCACCAGCTAGACACAGAGATAATGTAAGAGCTAACAATTAGCACTTACATTTCCCACACCCCACTGACATGGCTGACCGAGAAGTCAGACTGGAGAACAGGCGTGTCATATGTGTGTCTGATTTGATCAGAGATTGCTTAGCTTCTGAGACGTTCCCAAGAAGTTTGAAAAATTCAAAATGTGAGTGACAAATAAGCAAATTTCCCCTTTAGTTTTGTTTTTATTCAGATCAACTTGTCAGGATTCCTACACATTTCTAAAATCAAGACTCCATACTTTTCAGACTCAAATTTCTAGAACCTTATGTTCTTTTTATACCCATTTATGGAAGAAGAAATACAAAAGATCCAAATGAATTTGTGGTGACAATTTCTAGTGCTCTAAGAATTTGACTAAAGGATCGATAGATCATGAAAAAATTTAGATTGTTAGAAGTAAGCAATTACTTCCAGAGTAGATCTACGGCAAATAAACTGCTGTCCACCTATTATTCTTCCAAATTCAATCATCTGACTTTTCTGAGCTTATTTCCTCCTTATCTCCACCGTCTCCCACTCATTCCTCTGAGGAGGATCAGTTACCTCCGGTCAGAGGAGTACAGAGTGTTTTCTTAAAGTTTCTCCAGTGCGTAAAAAAAGATGTTGCAGCACATCTGCTTCTGCAGTTTCTAAAAAGTTGTGAAACGTCACAGCAATCAAAGTAAACAGTGACAGCTGTCTAAGTAGAGTTTATCCTACAAGGCAGCAGCTGTTAAAGGAGTCACATATTTTACTCGTTAAACTGTAATATGAGATGAGAAAAATGCAGACCAATTAAAATAAAATGTGGCCTGATATAATCTCTATGTATCTCATTTCACTATTTTTTCTAAGGCCTGAGCTTTTAGGTTTGTGTGAAAAGATTTAGAAAATCCTCCCTTAAGTGGGTATATTTTACCTTAAGGTTAGCATCAGAATCTGAAATTAATTATAGAGTACAACCCAAGGATTACCTCATACCTAAGTGTTTTCCATTTTCAACCATGTAATGCCGCTGCCAAAAAGGTATGTGCTGGCTTTCACTCTACGTGTCACGTCTAAATAATGAATTATTTAGCTTCAGCAAAAACAGAGCAGAGATTTTAGCTCTCAGCGGGTATGAAAGTAGACTTTAATACTCACATACTGACGATGAATTAAAAAAATAACCTTTATCCTACAGCCTACTTTCTTCAACTTTGTCACAAGTGAAGGGAATCATTAACATTCTTGGCACCACGGCAGAAATGATTTTATTATTTAGGAAAACAGAAGTCACGGCAGTTCCAGATAGAGTTCTCTGAACTGGCTCAAAAACCTGGTCAAACGTTTATCTTTTATTCTACACAAAGTTTAAAGTAAAAATACCAAAGAAATATATTTTTTATTCAGAACACTTGATTTCTTTCATATTTTGCAGCATGGACTTTTTCCTATTCAGCCCACCTCTAGCTAGATCATCTTATAAAACAGACATTGGAGAAAAAGAACAAATGTGTGTCTAATGGGCCAATAATTGCTTAATCCACCCACACCCTTTGTTACAAATCTATTGGGTCTGATGAAATGACACCTAAATTACCTGGTGCTCAGTCTTAACAGTCTTGCTTTTGAAACTAATACAGGAACCTAATAGCACCGATGATCACACTCAGGAGTCAAGTGATTTCTAATCTTCATTGTGCAGCACCTCATCTGCCACTGTGGTTAATTTTGGGAGACCGGATCACAATGGAGTCATTTTACTGCTGCCAATGAAGGTTTCCCACCTCTGTGGAGAGACGAAGGCAGAGGAGGAGGAAAGGCAATGTTGGTGAAGAGGGGGGCTAAAATTGTAAAACAATTAATCAAAAGATTAAACATTACTAGAAAGCAAAACCTTGACTTTGCAACCTGGGAAGGAACAAAACTTTTGCTTTCTGGTGTTTAAACTGACTTTTTTGCTTTGTATTTTATTCAGTAGTTTTCTTTATTTAGTTAATTTCTTTATAGTTACAGAAAAAAACTACTATAAGAATTTTAAAGGGCTGGAGCCAGAATTGTCACATGAGCTTTGATTGGAAAACAAAAATGTTTACTATATTTAATGTAGCATTACAACATAAGCAACCAAAGCTCTAATTTAACTGACTCACTGCTCACCTTCTACTTGCACATTCAGACCTGCAGCTGGTACGTCCAGCCATGTCAAAAAGCTGTAAGTGCCTTTTTATTACCCTGATATAACCATATTAATGAGTCTGCTGCTGGTTCAGGTTTCAGTGACAACTCCTCACCTACATCTTTTCATCTGTGAAACCTGAGAGGAACCTTTAACAGGCCCTGCTGGCAGTGTCCAAACAATGCTGATCTCCATATACTGCTGGTCTTTTCCCATGAAGTGAGTTCAATACAAGAAAACCATGTGATTAATAGAAAAGTTATGCAAAGGGAAAAACACAGTTATGGTTTCAAAACGACTGGAGAGTTGGGTATGAATAAAGGAGCATTACCCACTACTCTTATTAATGTAGCACTGCCTTAAGCTATATGCATGCTCTAAGCATGTCTGATAAGCAGCAGATTATTTGTATTAACCTAAAAAAAACAATATATTTTTTGTCTGTGTAATAAGGAATTTAAATTACTACAAAACTTTGCAGATATGTTAAATTTTTGCTTGAGTGTCTGCATTATAACTAAAATAAGAATAGATACCTGCCATTGACAACATTTTCAGAACTGTTGTTCAATATGCCATTTCAAAACAAAAACAAAAAACAGTATTTCAAATTATGGTTATGAAATCACAGGGATCTTATCCCTGTTTTTGTTCATCTCCTGGTTTTGAACAATTATGAAGAACAGTCATAACTGATCATTTCTTGCTGACGGTTATATCCCCATCTTGAAAACAGGTGCGAAAAAAAAACAGACGAAAGAAAAGAAGAAGACATTGCCTAGCTAATAAATTGGCATATGAAAAATAATGTGTTTTGTTTGCTACCGTTAGGATTTTTTTTTAAAAAAATACTCGTCTGACTGCAGTGGAGCTTTTAAAAATGTTTATATTAAAAATGTTTTTTGTATCTCAGCTTGCTGCAGCAGTAAAAATCAGAATCGAGAGTATTCAAATCTAAAACAGTATTCTGATAAGATACTGGCTTTTTTTTGTCCTTCTTGTCAATCAGCACCTTGATGTAATGTGATAACACTACAACTATGTGGTGTCAAAGCTCCACCCTGTCAGCCAGTCACTGCAATGTTTTTCAGGCAGTAGTGTTTTTATTTACTTCACATGATCAAAAAGTAACATTAATCTATGTCCATACCTGTTGTCACTACTTTAGATACACAATTCTAAAGTAACTGTTCTTGAGTTTTGAATGTTTAAGAATTTCTGCTGAAAATGTCCATAAATATATCAACCATTACTTATAGAACATTTTCACACAATCTTTTGTCTGCATGTTAAAACAAACAGAAATTAAAGACATAATGGGAATTGGCACGCAAAGTAATTTTGAATAAATTATAGTTAGACTAATAAAAACACGACAAAAATTCTAAAACATGCAAAAAAATGTAAGTAAAGATAAATGTAAACTAACTCAGATAAAAATGTAAATGACAAACTGTTCCATATAAAATATATCACAAATTTAAAAGTAGGTAAAATGATCAAACATTGTATGGTTTTTAACCCATTCTTGCACTATTGTGTAATACGATCCTGCCAAACCACAATGGGGGGCCTAAAATAGCCATACAACAGGGAAGGAGAGGCCCAAGGTAGCATTGACACATAACCAAACTCAATATCCTGAGGAGTTCTTGTATCATCCAAAAATAACCTCTGGCGGCCATTTTTCTTCTTTATGTTTCTCATTCTTGTGCTACATATGGTTTATTAAGGAGCCTTTCTGCTCACTTGACATAAGAGGAAGGGTCTCATAATAGATCACAATTACAGGCTGCAAGTGAACAAACTCAGGTTTCACGGACTCTGAAATGCAGAAAAAATGACAAAAAACGGACCGTATAGAAGAGAGAGTTCATATTTTAGTGATGTGAATGGGCAGGAGAAGGAAGTAAGGGAAAACTTAAACCTACTCAGAACAGGGGGGCCAAAGTGCACAACAATAAACTCTTTGAAAATTAAAAAGGCGACGGTTTCCATTCGCCCAGCTGGTTAACCTTTTCTGTGGTATTTTAATCATTTATTCATTCTGCAGAGAAATTGCACCCTGAATATGCCACCGACAGTGGATTCTGGCCTCACTCAACAGAATCAAATAAGCTGCTCTTATTCTTCTTGTCAGTGTTTGACATGACCTATCCAGCAGTTACTACAGTGATGTCACCTTACATTGTAGCAACGGCAAGTATGCATTCATTAACTTCTACAACAAGCATCAATCTTTTTATCCGCCTTTTCCAAGGACGTTATCGTCAAACAATCAGCTGATGAACGGCTATCGAAGCTGATGACTGATCTCCATGCTCTCCTCTGTTTAATTATTAGGTGACAGTATCACCATGGCGTCACAAAGCTCTAAACGAGTAACTTCTGCATGACATAATCTCCCAGGATGAGCAGGTAAAACTTCTTGTATGTTTCATGCAGCTAGTAATGTGTTTGGAGGACTTTGACCAACCAAGAGCTCTTTACTTTTAACGTTATCAAACAAGTACTAACTAAATCTTATTTCATCATTTCAGTGTATCCTGTTTCCAGGTTCTAGCAATAACAGCATCAGAATTGAATCCCACTGAAGTGGTTTACACCTAATATGATCAATGATTCATTTATTCTGAATGACTGCAGGCAGTTTGAGTCATGCACTGCTTTGCTCCTTCCTTAGCACCTTAAAAACATGTTTATTTCCTGAAAACTTCATGCAGGTACAAAAGAAGAGGATTCCATTACAGGAAGGTGTGAACAACGTAAGGGTTGGAATAACAAAAACTAACGAACTGTTAACTGACTTAAAGCTATGACGCCTTCCTGCTATATCCTACTCAGCTCAGAGTAACGCAACAGCCATAGCTGTCATTGGAATGGGCTCCTGACAAATATCAGAGAACATTTCAGCACATCTCTGCTGATCCCTCATTACCAGACCAGGCCATCCCTGCAGAGGTGGGCTGAGTAAAAGGTCACATAAAGAATGTAAACATCTGAGTCTCTACCACATACTCAAACGCACAAAGAGTAATTTTCCACTGCTTGAAAAACACACCACATAGTCCCCCTTCCTCTCAGCCTAAATCTAGCACCATGGCTACACAGAACAAATATTTTTTTCTATTTTTTTTGTCTTTTTCTTTCCTTAAAGAGAGAAGGTTAAAAACAAGGCTGATGGAAGAGGTCAGGTTTCACCCCACTGGCTACGTTTACAAGACTTCTGTTATTTTACTATAGCCATCGCCTTCTATTTACTTCCACCTTTTGTTTCCGCCTCTTTCTTCTATGATCTTAAAGCAAACACAAAAAAAACATCAACTTAGACTGGGATTAATCACCTTCACCAACTATAGGGCGTTACAAAACATGTGCATAAACTTCCACAAACTGGATTTGCATAACTGGGCAATCGGTTGTTTTAACTGTGGAACAGACTTGGATCAACAGGTGCTTCTGTGGCAACAATTGGCTGGAATCCTGTTGAATATGCAGTGTCTTGTATAAAAAAATAAATACCTCAGAAATCTGAAAAGAAACATGAATCCCTCTCAATAAGCTGTCTTCAGAAGTAATTTAATTAGTTAATAAAGCTAAAATCGTACTTTTTTGAACAGTTGCAAGTATATGTTATGTTTCAAATAAAGTCATAAAAAGCTCTGTTTGCAGCTGGCTGTGTCAGAGGCACAGCAAACAAGTAAAGAGAGGTGGCCTGTCCACATTAATACCAAAATTAAAACCTTTTGACCCGCATACAAGATGTTATGTGTGCCAAATAAGAAAAACCTGTTGCAGGCTGCCAAAGATGAAATAGTTTAGAATATTTCAGGTAAAGTTCAGACAAAAATCCAACTGAGAATCTTCTGCAATACCAATAAGTTCTTGAACAAGTGCAACTCAGTTTGAGCCATTTTGCAAGGAAGATCTTGTGAAACAATCGGCCTCTAGATGTGTAAGACTTGCAGCTCTATAACAAAAACTCTAAAGCATTGTCTGAAGGAGGTAGAATACAAACGCATTGCACATATTTCAGTTCTCCCTTCCACTTCTTAGTTATGCATTGCTTTATATTGGTTTATCACAATAAATCCAAATAAATTATATAGAAATCTACTCGTCTATCACCACAACATGCTACAAAAGTTCAAGACGTATGTATACTTTTGCAAGACACTATGAATATACGCATTTCACATCCAAGATGCAATAAAAAGGGTCTCTGTGCAGGCCAGGTATCACAGCATGTGGGGGTACACAGCCAGCTCTGAGCATCACAGAGAGCTCAATGTGCTCCTCCTTCACACACCATCTGACCAACGCACCGTCAGCATGACTGCATCAATTTCTGCCGCTGCACAAAACCCTAGTGTCTGGTTTCCTCTCAGAAACCCTGGCCAAAGAACTGCTGCCCTTTGTTCCCACTTTAAATAAAACATAGCCCACTCATTTGGTAAAAAAGGATCCCCCTGTGCATAATTCAAGAGACAGGTATCAGTTTAAGGGAAGTTTTTTCTCTCTTTCTTTCTTGTAAAGTAGCCTCCTCTGCTACACAGACTGTACAGCAATTAGAAGTGTTATATCAGTATTTAGAGCTGTCCTCGGTATTTTACACCAGCCATTGCATCAGACTGGTGTATATTCCAAGTCATCTACAGTACACTTTGTTTGAAAACAGTGAATCACGAAAGGTGGAGATGTTTTTGCCTGCCTCTTATCTGTTTTGTAATCAGTTAATCAACGCAGCCCGACTAGTCATCACAGCAGGTTTCGAGAGAAAAGGCAACAAAAGCTGAAACTGTAAAGGAGGAGTAATAACAGTATTTGACAAAAACATATTGATTAGTTTTGCTACATTCGATAAAGCAACTGAGAGGAACTGTAGATCCACTTGAAGGACGCGCGATGTTCCAATAGTACAACTTTAATAACTAAAACTGAAAAATGTTTTTAAAGTAAATAATATTTATTCACATAGAGATCCCCTTAAGTGACTTATTAAACAAAAAGCCAACTGTTGACAACCGAAACTGAGACGTAACGCGATACCGATATGCACCTGCTGCTGCCGAGTCATTTCACCTACCTGACGACATTCCCGCTCACTTTGGGCTGTTAGAACTTTTCTTGTTTTCCTCGGTTGGGCCGCCTGTCCTAGAGATAGAAACAGCGAAAATATAACCGCATGACCTCACAGGAACAAGTCCTTTCACTGCGCCATGAGTAGTGTGGCTGGTAATGAGCTTTCCTTTTCCTCTACTGGTAATGAGCTTACCTTCGTCCCTTCCCTGGGGAGAGAATAGGCTGAAAGGTAACGGAGAAACAATCAGACCAATTAGATCCCGTGGTGGGCGGGTCTTTGGAAAGCAAGAAACGGCATTGGCCAGTTGATAATTCATGGAAGACCACTGAAAAAAATCTCTCCTGTCCTGTTTTAATGAGGACAGGACAGGATCATCGTTAAGGATCAACAAGACCAACAAAATAAATTTCTTTAACGAGTCAAACTAACAATAAACCGATAGGGAAAGAAAACTCTTAATGCATGCATTGTCTAACATTAAGACATATGATTAAGTATCTAGTGACAAAAAAACAAACAAACATTAAATTATCTTTAAATAGATAACCATACATAATTCACAGACTATTGTTTCTGGTTTAGCATATATTACACTGCATTGGTTAAAAGTAGCACTGCTTTCTTTTTATTATTAATTATCTGACAAAAATTGTAGTAAAGTTAGTCTTGAATCTTTAAACAAATGGCTGATAGGGTGAACAAAACAACTATAAGTCAACAGAAAAGGTTACCAAATTTATGCAGCAAAAGAGAAAGTTTCAAATCGAATTATGTATTTTCCAGGCACATAAAGTGCCATTTTATAACACAATAAAGTAACTATGTTACCTTCAGTTGTCATAAAAATGCCATATATATCAAAAGAAGGGAAAAAAACCAGATCTCTTTTCAGTACTTATGCAATAGGAAGTGCTGGAAACCAAGTCATTGGTTTCAAGGTTAGAAAACAAAATGGTTGCATAAAAGAATGTTATGGATGTTGAGAAAGGCGAGATGAGTATGACCAAAGCATAAAACTGTAACCAATGGTTGATGGCTCTTAAAAGAAAATGTGCATATTCCAAAAGTAAATAAATAAAATAAAATCCAAGTAGAAAACAAAACTGAGAAAAAAGTAAAAGCTATAAACAATTAAGAGTTCATATTAAGAGTTAAAGTTTTGAGGTCAGCACACTATGAACTGAGATAAGCTAATCATTCTTAAGAAGCTCTGCAATGCAAAGCTATATAAACTACTTTGAATAGTTTTGTGGTTACATGCACAGGAAGATTAACTGAGCACAAATTTTTATTTGGAAATAGACTAAACAAGAAAGGCTGAAATATTAGGATTGTTTTCAAAGTTAGGAACTGAACAATTTGTACATTTGCAAAAGAACAGTGTGTTAAATATTTAACATGGACATTTAAACCACATTAAATGTGACTATGATAAATTAGCTAAGAATTCTTTAGATTCATTTGCACTCACTTCAAGTCTAAAACCTACTTAATAAACCTGACAATGTCTTATAGGGCCAGAAACAGAATTTGATTCAGGCATTTTCAACTCCTGTTGTACACCAAAGTTCAACTAATATCTAGGTTTGAATGTTGTTATTTACCTCCCATTAGGAATTTTATAGTGTAAAACTAGGCACAAAGTTAGCAAACTATATAGTCCATTAACTGACTGTACAACTGCATGTTTTATGTTAAATATTTGTTTGTTTAGAAAAGGTCCCAACAGAATTTTATAGAGCACATAAGTCAATACTGGGTAAGCAGAAAATGAAAGTTAGTCCACAGTCAAACAGTATTAGAGTGACCTCTGTGACAGTCCTGGAGCCCTTGGAGGACCCTTCAGGTGTGGCGGTCGCAAGCAGCCGCTTCATTCATTTGTGGCTTGTACCGTTTCAATCCAAGTTGTGCTTATTGCAATGCAATGCTGCTCAACTCCCCCCCTATTAATAATCCTGCTAATAAAAACAAGAATGAAATCATAAAGTAGGAATGAATGGATTCATTCCCACTTTGAATCCATTCATTCAAAGCGGGTGTTTTACACCAGCTGATGAAATGGCTGGCAAAAAAGATGGGTTTTTACTCCTGAAACCCGTCGTTCCACAGCAGCAGTCCAAGCAGTGAACTTCAGACATTTAGAACATTTATGAATGCTTGATGGACAGTGGAGATGTATTTTTAGTAATGTGAAGTGTTTAACATCTTCAAAAAACTTCATATTATTCTGTCTAAAGATCTTTCTTCAAATTGACCATCGAGTCTCCCACAAACCTTTTAGCAAACTTGATATAGATTTTCTTCAACAGTAGCGTTCTTATTGCCACTCTTCTATTGTGTGTTTGAATCTCATTTATTGTGCAAGGCCATTATCATTTGTGGAGTTATTTGATTTTCAGTTTTCAGATATCCCACAGACGGAATCATTTCATTTCAGTCAGCAACAAAACCTTTAAGAGCAAAACCCTTACAAAACCCTACATTTAAACATAATAGCAAGTTATGTCCCTTAAACTTATTTTTTGACAACACTCCTAGTAAATACATTTTACTTAAAGTGGCAAAACTGTTATGAGAAAAAAAAGACAACTTATAAAATTCTACAAATTTTTCTGTTGTGTGAAATCATGATTTTATGTTGGGGTTTTATAACAAGGAAAAAATATGTCTAGTCCAATAAGAGCATTTATTTCCTTTGTAATTTTTTAAAACTAAGCTTCAACCCAATGATTAAAAAGGCAAACAAAAAAAGTGGAAAAGATGCCTTGTATAATTTTTCTATTCTTTTGTTAATATTTTTATGCAGATACTGCATGAACATCTCTTAAAACGGCTAAAACTTTTCTATTTGTTCACTATCTTTATTTATTACCACCATTGCTCAGCTGACTACTGAAATGCTGCTCAGGAGTTGAATCCTGTGCAGACAAAAAATCTTTATCTTCCGCTGTTCTTGTTGATTAGAAGTGTTCAGGTGAGTGGTTTCCAAAGTTTCAGCTTCTGAATCAGCAAAACGACAGCGGTAAAGACTTGTATATCCGGAATTATGAGCTGAAAGTGGAAAGGAAAAAAGTTTCTGCAGCCCTGAGAGGATTTGTCTTTTGAGTCAGTGCTAAAGGTGTACCAAAGCACTGGACTGTTTTCTGGTCTAAGGATACAGGATTTCATTGCTTTTGAGTTAATTCACAGCATTTGTCATTTGCACATAAAGCAATCAACATTTGCTTAAACATATCCATATATATATATTTTATTCTCAATACGGCAAAATACAAAGAATATTTAGGACAGACTCCCATTAGTCACAATTAATACTCACTTCACAAGAATGCTTTTAAATTACATAACCTAAGTTTGAAGATCAAACTCAACAGGTACCTTTAAAACATATTGCATCCATCATATATAGTATCTCTATCAGTTCTCTTAAAAGTAGCCAAATTCAGATTATTGTACATTGTGTATGCTGCTGGTCTCACTACGGAGACGGCTTCTTTTCTTTTTTCTTTTTTAGAAAAGTTCTTCTACAACATACTGTAGAAACTGCTACAACTGCTCTGAGGTGAGACGAAATCCCTCAGTTTCAAAAGACATGTTGGACACGGTAAATTTATGTCTCTCTTTCTCAGGAGGAAGCAGACAACAGACTGTACATGTCATCCATCCGAAACGTGAGCTCAACAATATACACGTAATGAAATACACAGCTCAATATCAAATACAGAGAAGACAAAAAATATCCGCATTTGGATTTAAGAGACGTTACCAATTATGTGGTGACTGTGATACTATGAGACAGTGAGAAGAAGACAAAGTATACAAGCACGTTAGAAGAAAGATGGAGAAATCAATTTGATTTACAGCGTTAACACACTGGGATTTCATCTGTAACAACTTGGGGGAAGAGAAGGAAAAAAAAATATGTGCATAAAGTCTCTCACAATATATTTACAGCATTTTTTTTTCCTTTCAATTTAATAAAAAAATGCCAACCTGGAGTAAAAAGTTACCCTTAAAGACATGTTATATTTACAATTTATACAACTGTATTTAAATAGAAACATGCAAGTGTTAACATCTTCCTAACAAATGTCCAAAAAGAAGAAAAAAAAATAAAAGCAATAACTTCATCTTACCCTGGATTCGTTCAAGTTAGATTAATTACTACTTACAAAGAAATCTCATCAACAGCTCAAAAGCATTTACATCTTCCTATTTTATAAAATATTTGTTAAAAAGGTGAAACAGAAAAAACAAACGGGCAAAAAAATAAATAAGCGTGAGTAGCAAAACTGCTAAAGATCATTCTAATGCTATTTTCTGTTTTAAATTTCATTACAAGATAGTGTAAGGAGCACAAGGCGCAGATCTTAACTTACAAAGTGTACCAGTGTATGAAGACAGTGATCGGGTCGGCGAAACCCACTGAAGAAAAGACAACTCCAGCTTTTGTGTTTGGTTATAAAAAAAATAATAATTATATACACAAATATTATACAACATTACAGAAAATTGCAAAAGCTAAAGGCATTGGCCGCTTGAGTTGAACAGGTTTCTCACTGAGGTGGAAAAAAGGAAGAAAAATCCGAAGCATAAAAATGATTTCTATCCCTTTAAAAGATTTTTTTTGTTTGTTTTTGTAAAAATCCTGCATAGATCAAAAATAATACCTCCTCTGACTTTTTCCTCTTTAAGTATAAGAGAAAATAACAGTATTCCCTCTAGCAATAGAAAGTCCAGGGAGCCAGTGGGAAAATCTAAAATATACAAGCAACAAGAAAAATGGTCCAAGCTGGGCCAAATAGTAAGCAGTATTTAGATTTTTTTAAAAAAGAGAGAATTAAAAAAAGAAGCTAAATAAATCTCCTAAACTTTGTGGCACTTTCTCATTTTATTAAGAAAAATCAACCAATAATTTTAGCACAAGTACAATTTGACCCAAGCTTGGGATTTCCAGCATGTTGTCTGAGGAATCAAAAATAAAAGTTTCTCCAAGTAGTGACAATGGCATCTAAAAACCTATAAGCATTATAATTATAGATGCACCAATCAGTCAGAGATCAGAATCAAGACAATTTTCACCTCAATCTGCAGCTCAAATAGAGAAAATGCTGATTTTTTTTCCCTAGTTCACTAAATGTCTTCTATTTTCAGTATATAAAAGTGTCAACCAATTGAATTTCAACTTTTTTGAGATTAACAGATGAATGATGAAAACATATGGTTTGATTCATGGATTTATCAAAGAACCTGCAGAACACATTTTCCATTTTCCATGTTATGTTCTTTAAGAAAAGGGGGTGGGGGGAATCCAAATTGGTCAAAGTCACAATGTGTGGGTCTGATTTAAAAGAAAATAGGAAGCCTGATTGGTGCATCTTTAACTATAAGCTTTATTAGCATTAGTAATTTGACACATCTGGAGAACAACCAGCTGTAGTTACTCAATGCGTCTCCAATTTCCTTGTAAGAAAAGTATAATTTCAATTTTAAAAATGTCATTGCTTAGGAACAACAGCAGTACAAACACGTGTCCATATACTTCCCCCCAATGAGTCTCGCATTTTGCTATAGCTAAAAGACAAATGATCTGCTTGGCATATAAATAGAATCTATAGTGGTCGTTATATTTCTTTTCTGAGATATACAAAATCTTTATCACATAAATACAACACTGCTAATCTCTGTCAATGATAAGAATTGTCCCTCTTATAAGAAAAAAAATCTCATCTTTACTTTTAATTTGTTTTAGCCCTGACGAATCAGAAAAACCTTGGTTTGTTTTAAAAACTACAGAATAAATAACTGCATTTGCATTGTATGTGTGGACACAATCTGCAATACTTTTGACAATCCCTGCAGTTCCTTAGAAAAATACACTGTTAACAAAGGGATCAAAAACAAGGGAATAACACCATGTGGGAGTGGCCCTTGCTTGAGGAAATTTCTAAAACAATGTAGCGATAAAAGTGTCTCTCAGGAGCTGTTGATAGAATAAGTTTAAATTATTAAGCTACCCATCTCCAGTTTGATAAGAATCTAAATTACTGACGGACTGTCTCTGACAGATAAAATTACACCTTTTTAAAAAATAACTTAATGAGACTGCATCACCTGAAGCCCATTCTGGTATTTTTTAAATTTGGTCAGAATCCTCCCTAGACTTTTCTCCAGAGAGCTGAAACTGACTATCTCTGTAATCCCCTTAAAAGATTTAAAATTGTTTAAAAAAAAAAAAAAAAAAAAAAAAGTATAACTGCCAGCCCTAATTTGCTACTAAAAGATGATTAAAATGCCATCAAGTGAGGAAAAACATATTAAAAAATAAATCAAACCTTATTGGTGACTTTTCCTGTAGCTCATTTACAAGGCACAAAAATGATAAAGAGAAACCTTCATTTTAAAGCACCTTTGGTGTTTCTGGGAGGTACTTTGGTGAAATAAAGTTTAAAAACAAAGTTAAAAGCCAAAGTAGCCTAAAAAAAAGAAAGAAAAAAAATCCACAGGTTTAGTGTACTCATAAGAAATAATCCCCACAGCACTTTTAGCAAAAGAGATAAACAAAGACCTTGAAAATTTTAATAGAAACGTCGAAATGTGAAGCGAGGCCAGAAGCTCTTGGGATATTTGATGAGGTGCTGCTGAAGGTGTGAGATTTTCTAAATTGCTCAGTGTTGTTTTGGCAAGCTGGTGCAGAAAATGGACACAGTGTTGGAGATATGTCTCAGAGGTTAACAGCATATAAGAATACATGGAGGACCAGAGGTGGGCTGTGTTTGCAGAGTATGTATTCGTGTTGTGTCTTTGAGCACAGGCTGCTAAGTATGAAAGGCTGAGGTGTGAGTGTGTGTGTTTGTGTTTGTTTGTTTGAGGAAGCAGCATGCAGCGATCAAGTCCTTGCTAGTGACTAAGATTAGCGTCCAGTCGCAGCCAATGGAGACCCTGCCGAGTGTAACGCACCAGTTCTGTCATGCTGCTGGTGTTGAAGATCAGAGGACCCATCACTTTGTCCAGCTCAGAGAAAAAGTCTGGGAAAGCAAGAGAAAACAAACAAAAGCTAAACAGCAGGTAACAGCTAAGCATCAAGTAAAAGTCAGAAGATTGTGTCATTAAAAGTCACACAGCAACTACTCAAAATCCATGATATGTCTCTAGTGTTTTCCAGTCTCTAACAGGTTTTCTTCCCTGTTGAAGAAATGAATCCCCACAGCATGATCCTGCTATCACCATTTACCATAGTGGAGATGGTCTTTAGAGAACATCTATACTGGGATTAAATAAGATACAGGAGTTCTATTTCCTAATTAGGAAATTTCTGAAAAGTAATTTGGTAATTATGTTTTAGGACTTGTACAGAAAATAAGATTGAATAACCTGAACATCAGACTGTTCAGGTTTTCATTTGGAAAACATTTTAGAAACTATGTATCTTTTTCTTTCCACTTCACAAGTGTGTCCTACTTTATTTTGGTCAATCATACATTTGAATTAAAAAACCTTAGAAACCCAATTTCTATCCCTTGCTTTTGGAGTTTTGACATTTCTTTGGTAATTTTGCCTTTTATAAAACCTTATTTAATAAATTCTGTCTACATATCTTATTCAGCACTGATTTTATTTCATTTTTTTAAGTAATAATTAAAATGTGAATGAAAGAGTCATGACATCTGGAGCCAACTTAAATAAATCTTACAACAGATAAGTTTGGAATAACAAACTATAAAACCTGCCCTTTTACCTTTCTGTTCCTTGGAAACCTGCTCCGCCTGGTCCCAGATCTCTGTGGCGTACAGGAAGTTGGAGGTGACCTGGACGTAGCTGGCAGCCATCTGGTGGATACGCTGAGGTATGGTCACAGATGAGCTAGCACTGCTATTGCTGCTGACTGACGAGTAACTTCCTGCTGTGCCTGGTGAGAGTTTGGGCGACACTGGAGAGGGCATTCCTGCTGCCTTACTGCGGACAGAAACAGAAAAAAAACAAGTTTAATGGCTTTTTTTTTTTTTTTTTTTTTTTTTAGGATACACATGCACTGCCTCACAAAATTTCTCATAAATTCAGATTTGGAAGGTGTGGCACTTGTGAGAAATTGTGAAGCGGTTGTGAATGCTTTTACAAAATTACATAATGAAATGCATGTAGCAGAATATTTAAATTAACACACAATAAAGTTAACTTCTATAAGGAATGACAAGGTATGAAAAGTAAATATTTAAATGCAAATATAAAGGGGATCATATTTTTTCTGAAAACGTATCAGCCACATTTGTACAAACTCTTCAAGAAACATTTCTCCTACACAATAAGATTAAATTTCCAAACAAACAGAAGCAGATGACTTACTTTCCCATTCCAGGAGAGGGAGCCTGGGTGTTACTCAGAGAATTCTGTCAGAAGAAAAAAAAAGTGAAAGAACATTATGTGCAAAGAAAAATGCATATTTATAGATGAAAACATCGTGCATGGAATATTTTACGACATTTGAAAGCTTTCCAAAGAAAACTGGATTGAAGCTTATAAAAGCTGGAATACCTTCAAATGTTCTGTGAGAGTTTTGGAGTATTTTAGAGCGCTGTCTTTCCTCAGCTTGAACAGCCGCAGATAGAGAAGAGACTGGCATTTGAGACTGCAGAGAAAAATATGGACAAAGACTTTAAGAACTCAAAAATAGAGTGACCGTTTATTTATGAGTTCCATAAACTAACAGCCATGTCTAAGTAGTTTTGAGGGTTCAGGACACTTCCACCACGTGAAATGAAGCATCATCATGTGGTGTCAGTAAATTCACTTACCAAAGGACAGCTAGCCTCTTGTCTGCTGAAGTGGCATCTGGGGCCATGTAGCTTTTTAACTTCATAGTGTATCTGAGTGCACAGGCAGGATGAAGTGGTAGGTTAATAACACAGACATTTTAGTTTAAAAGGACTGCAAGAGACTTACATAAAACATAAAAATCATTTTCAACTTTGCAGGAGCACCAGAACTTGACAATCTTCATTAAATCTCAGAGCCACTAAAAGTTTCATACAAAACACATGCAAGCTGTGTTTAGTAACTCCTCAATGGTTTTGTGTGTTTGTTGTGTTTTTGCTAACCTGATGAGTTCCACTGTTTCAGCGTACATCGGGAAGGGCGACTTGGCTTCTTGCGCGCTCTTCTCCAGAGCGTTACCGCATTCGATGAACGAGACCACGGCGTCCAGGTAGTACACTGCCTTTTCAAAGCGGTTTGTCTGTAAAAGAGTGTGATCAAAGCACTAATAAATTGTGGGGCAAATACTTTAATTGTGTCTCTAAATGCAGGACTAAATGTTAGCATTTTATTCTGTAGTTTTCATACTAACAGTATACGCTTGATGATTTTGCACCGGAAGTTTTTGTGTTGCCCTTTGACTCCAGCAACAGGGTACGAATAATAACTTTACAAAACTGAAACATTTTTAAGCCTGTAAATCTGTATGTGAGAGCATGCAGCTAAAAGATGTTGATTCTGTAGCAGCGAGATTATGACTCATGAATTTGAAAAAGAACAACAGAACAAAATCATATTTTAAAGTAGACCTTCATACAGCAGGTAACGTTACAATCTATTCAGCTATTAAACTTTTTGTTGGAGAGCAGAATGTGAATGAATGACGAGACGTAATATCTAACCAAATACAGCATCCAAGCAGTCCCTTGCAAATCAAATGTAACAAACACAGAAACTGCAATAAGGATTGAGATTCTATTGATTTCTATTGGTTCATGTTATGCTTGATCATTAGACCAAAAATCTACCATATTGATTTCTCTCTCCTCTTCTTGTGTAAATGAAATTGTGAACTATTTATAGTATAATTACTATTGCAGATTAGTTTTAGATAATTCATGTACTTTATAAAGTTTACCATAGCCTTTTAATGTTACAGTGCAAAACATGACACTAAACAAATGTTTTTTTGCTTTTTTCTCCAAATTAAGAGGTGGGGGGGAAAAAACTACATTCCAAAACTGACACAGTCAAGTAGAATAATTTTCCTGCCATCATAAGAAACTGGTCAAATACTCCTTAGAGAGTGATAGTACGTTGTTTCAAGCTGGTTTCAAAAGTCCTCTCAAATACACAGCAACTTGCATAAAAACACCACAGATTCTAGCAGTAAACATTGTTCTTACCAGTGCATCTGCATTGTGCTTGAGTGTCTTCGCCTCTTGCAAGTAGTGATCAGCTGAATGAACCCTGAAACAAAATTATAAGCAGGTCAAACAAATTTACTAATGTGTATAATTGACTAAAAACCTAATAATTTCCTTAAAAAACGAATTTTTAAAGCATATTAAATAAACAGGCTAAAAATAACACAGAGTTCTATCAGCTGGTCCTTTATAGTGGATTTATCCAGACTTTTTCAGTCATCCAGGCAGATCTATAAACGACCTCCCTGACCTCCAGCAGCTTCACACAAAGGCAATGCAAAAGACCCACAGCAATCTCTTTGTCCCACAGAGGAAACAGATCGTCCTACCTGTCCTCAAACACCATCTTGGATCTCTGAGACCTAGAGCCATCCGTGGAAAGAGGAGGCACAGCCAGCTGGTTAGTAGATATTTTCTCCTGCAGAAAAACAAGACAATTGTTTTGTTACATTAGAAAAACAGAGTAATGTACAAAAAACATTGTGATTCTGTAAATTTGGACATATGAAAACAGAAAACTTCTTCCTCACATCAACTTTGCCTTCGCGCGTGCTGCGTCCCTTGTCGTCTCCTTTTTTGTGTTTGGAAGTGGAGTTACCCCTGCTGCCATGGCTACCCGCTTTTTTACTCGTGCTGCCGCTTGATAGCAACGTGGATGTTTGGTTTACCGTCCCCTTTCGACTTGGATGGTCCGACTTGGGTGTCCGCTGAGGACCCGATATGGAGGGAGAGGGTACCGGCTCCTCTTTCTTTTCCAAAGGTCTCTTTGACCTGGTGGAATACAAAGCATTGCTCTGATAAAGCTGTAATAACAGATGTATTTTGCAGCTATAAAGTTCTTAGAGTGAAAACAGGGGAAGATGACATGTTAACATTACTGGTACTTCATGACAAAGATGTAATGAAGAAGTACATAACGTGAATTTCTGGTTTACTGTTAATGGGTTTATTTTCTGAATTGTAAGAGAAGTGAAAAAGCTTGTGGATACATTTGCTTTTCCTTACAAAATGAGGTAGTGCTGCTGCACCAAGTGGGCCAGAGTGGAGTGAATCATTATAAGGACAAAGAGACAGAATACTCACTCTTTACTGCTGGTTTTATGAGGAGACTGAGTTTTATCATCTGGCTTGAATCGCTTACTCTCTGGCTTCATGCCTTCCTCATCGGTCTGAAAAAAAAAAACACAAAAAAACCATAAAAAAATCTCAGGAAAACTTTGATTTACAAGTGGGTTGTGTCTTTTTTTTTAAAATTTAACAACCTATAAACTGTATTATGTATTACGTATTCCCGTGTTTTGCAATAGTGAAAGATAAATCTCTCTTTTGTATTTGAATTTCTTTAATTTTTGTGGCATTTTTAAAGCCCTGTGGACATTTTTTTGCTTCTTTTTCCCCCTCTGATCCACATTCAAAGCCTTGGGAGACACTTGTTTTGGTAAAAATTCAATTTGTGGCGTATCCAAATGGCCATAAAATCCAGAAATTATTCCTCTTGCATTGAATGATATTAGAAAAAAATATTTGAACAACTGGAATATATTAGCTAACTTGGAGTGATGTTAATGCTGTGTACTCTGTTGCTGTTGACCGTATAGTCAGAATAAATTGTGGAGCTCTAGCCGACAGCAACAGAAACAAAAAACTATTTCTTTTTTTCCAGAAATTTGGAATAAAAACAATGCACTTTTTAAATAAAGAAGTGTTGGTCTACTGTAAAGTATGTCTATGTCAGTATTAGAAAGCCCACGTTGTTTAGTGTAGACCTTTAAATTATCTTCCTTGTTCAGTTTGGTTGGATCACCTTGATTCTTGCTTTTACCTCCTTTTCTAACAGACTTTTTCCTTGCACTTAACTTTCTAAATACATATGCTTGGGTACTGGACTCTGAACAGTCTTTTTTATTGCCTGTATGTAATATTCTAAGATAATGACGAAATTAAATTTGAGTTAGTAGTTGTAAGCAACAAAATTAAAATATTTGACATCACTCTGTGTGTAGTAATTGTAAATAATGAGCTTTACTGAAAAAATAACTGAAATGAACTTTTCAGTGTGCTCAATAAGCACACATACAGGTGCTTGTTGAGATGCACCTGTATATATATTTACATATATAATAGTAATAGTATGTAAATAGTCTTACATATTGGTATGTGTATTTAATTACAAATGTGAAGATATACTTATGGTCCATATATGTACAAATAAATTATGATGAAACAACAGAAACAAAAGCGGTTAAGCTCAGATAAAATATGAAATGGAAAATAGTGGAAGACAACTGATGACTGTGATTATCAAAGAGAGAAGGGGAAGGATATTTTTTCAAAAACTCTTCCATCTTCTCTTTTTAAACATTTTAAGATGTTAGAAATGTCTTTACTTATATTTATTTCCAGTGTTAAGACATTAAAAACCTTCTTAATAAAAAAAACCCTACCTTGTGTTTCCTCTTGGACTTGCTCTGCTTACTGCTTTCTCGATCTTGAGAATCTTCCCTCTCCACTTTAATCTCTGCAGGCTCCTTGTAGGGCCGCCCTGGGATCCTCGACAGCAAGCTGAGATCTATGGGAAATAGGAAGGAAAGGGAAGGGAATGGGTTCATTTCGTCCAAAACAAAAGGAATGCCTCGGTTAAAAAAAAAAACATACATCACGCCAAACAGAGGAAATTTTTCCATGTTACTGTAAGGCGTATAAGAAGTTTTGACTAACCAATCTTGACGAGTAAAACTTGCTGCTGAGGTTGTCTTGTGGGGTAGCGCTCCTCTGGGTCGCTGAGCGGAGACAACATGGGAGAGAAAACGCACACGGGGGTCCGGATGCTCTCCGTATACTTGGGAGTCTGCGACGAGGACGGAATGCTGTCATTTCCCTCGGAATCAGACGAAGAAGAGTCTGTAGAAAGAATTTCACGAGACTTGGTGGGCGCTTTGGCCTTCCGCTTGTCTGTGGTTGTGGTGACAGAAGCTGCCGACGGCCGAGGAGAAGACTTGGGTTCTTTTTTGATGCTTGGTTTGCGTGAGCCTTTTGTGGCAGCAATGGGCCGGAGAGGAGGAATCTCTGGAGCCGGTTCAGTCTCCACTTTCAGACCTCCCTTGGGTTCCTCCACTACTGGGGGCTTCTCAGACTTCTTAGGCTGCTTTTTACCGACTCGTATTCTGGGATTTGTTCCACCTTCGCTCTGGGCGGGGGACTTCTGTCGCCCCCGGCCACCCTCTGTACCCTTGTCCCTACTAGGTGGTGGTGGGGCCGAGTCTTTGGAACTGTAGTCTCGGCCTTCTTTTTTACATTTGGGTGGAACATTCTTGAACCAGTTGTCCAGCTGCCACTTGTTGGTCACAGGCTGTTCTGGCTGAAGCGTAAACAGCAGAACGCAGAATTAAGAGAGGTACTCAGAAAATCAAATAGAATGTTCAAAATTACTCTGGACACAAGAAAGACCAAACACTATTCCACATTCTATTGATGAATCTCAGGAACTTAAAATATTATTGATACACTTCTTCAATCAGTTTATTTTTTTAACATCTAAAATATTGTCAACTAGTGGCATGACCTTCCCTGTTTTATCCACCATTTTCTCTCCATGCTGTTGTTTTTTATTTTTAAACAAATTTGAGCCAAAACCTAAAACTGCTACTGTGCAAGTTACTCAATAGGTTGTTGCTAGGTAACCAAAGAGTGAGTGAGTTGCTAGGTAACCAAAGAGTGAATGAGTTAGTTGATGCCACCAGCCTTACTAAGCTGGCAGTGAGAGGTTGAACAGCAAAGTCTTTCCTCTGCCTAAATCTCCCAGAATGCTGTGCGTTTCTGGATAACAGTTCAATGAATATTCTATGAGATATATTATCTATTGATGTTGATCATATATCCACCACAATATATATTGTTAACTATTGTTCCGTCCTATTTTAAGTAAAATCCAGTTTCCAAAATTTATGGACCAAATGTTTGGTCCATAATGGTTGTGTAAAATGGTGAACAGATTTTTTTGTTTTGTTTTTCTTAGCCATAATTATCCAAGTAAAAGAAAAACAAAACTTCAAATATTTGACTGTGTAAAACTATATATGGATTTCATTTTATCGCTCTTGTAACTTATTGAGACACACCTAACTAGTCTAAACGTTTTTTTGCGGCCCCACAGTTTAGTACGATGTTGAGTGAGTGATTACTTCAGGAGAGGCGGTCCGTGGGCGCTCGTTGGCCTCGCTGTCCGTCGTGCTGCTCTCACTCTCGCTGTCGGAACCCGAGCTGCTCTCAGAGCCGCTGTGGCTGCTCGAGTCATCCCTGGATGGCTCGGCAGCTTCACTGTTATTGCTGTCGATGAAGAAAAACAGGAAATGCTTAAATCTTACAAACAGCAACAGGTAAATGTAATTCTCTCACTCTCCATGAGGACATAAAACATTTACATTCACATATGGCTTTAGGTAACATTTATGTTTTTTAAGATTTAAAACAAAATTTGAAATGTTTTTTAACATGTACCATCTTGATCTTTGTTAAATTTAGCATTGCATTTTTTTTTATTTTTTTATTTTTTTTACAAATCTCAGTAAGTTAGCATTATAATGCTAAACATAGCAGCTGTTGTTTCACTGTATAAGATTATTGCTGAGATTTATGTCAACATTAAAATACTAAGTAAATGGCTTTACATCTTATCTTTTCTGTTTCAAACAAAAGCAATTTAATAATAGTGAAAGGTTTGGTTGTGATATTTTCTGACTAGCTTAATTAAAAAGAACAAAGACGAGCTTCGTAGTGCCGAAAAGTGAAATATGTTTAAAGGCTGGATTCATACTGCTAACCAGATATGATGCTGGCTCTAAGTAGGCATTTTATAATAAAGAAAATAGACAATAACACTGCAGGCCCAGTTTTAGAAAACGTAGTATCCCAAAATATGCACACTGCAATAATCCGCTTTTAATAAAGTGTAAAACGCCATTTGAGTCACAACCTGGTGGACTCAAACAACACTGACTTCTTCATGCTGCCAACCTCACCTTGCTGATGTGTTCCTTGAGGCATTCTTGGATTCTTGTTCTCCATCGCTGTCCTCGCTGCTACTTACTATCAGATCTTCCTTCAGCATGCTGAGCAAACAAAATTTCAACATGATGAAAGCTTTAAGTGCTACAAATGCTGCTTCCAAGGCTTGAGCTTTGTCTAGTTTTTATTAAGTCCAAGATAACAAATGTAGTTATTTAAATTTTAATGTAAATCAAGGAAGAGAAAAAAACAAAAAAAACATGCACTTCTGACAAGCCACACACTTACGTGCTATCTTTAGGCTGATGGCTGCTGGAGCTCTTTGATGAACTACCACGCTCTAAGACAAGGAAAATTAAAAAGAAACTTTACAGAAATACATAGTATGTACACAATTAATTGTCAACATGAACAAAAAAAAACTAAAAGTGCAAATATAAATTTGAATTGCAAAACTTACTATGTCCACTTGGAAAAGGGTGTGCATCCTAAGGTAAACAAGATAAAACAAAAAAAAATATTTTCTTTTTCTTTCGCTTTGAAGTTTGTCTGACTGGCATATTAAATCCACAATTTAAAATAGTAATTATCATCATCATCGTTTTACAAAATAAGGTTTGGTTGTTTCCTCCTCATAAAAGCAAAAAAACAAAAAGGCCTCACTGCCCTTATGGAACAATCAGAGAATCACTTAAATGAGTTAAACTGCTGGCACAATGCTGACCTTGGTGGGGAATGGAAACTTGGAGGGTTCTGTTTTACAGGGAGTGTGGATGGCTGTAAGTGGAGGAGGCCATGACTGAGTCATTTCCTGAAAGAAAAAAAGAATTCAGAAAACACACACACACACACACACACACACACAGAGGCATATAAACACAAGGAGTGAAAAAACTGAGATTAAGACCAGGGTAACTATTTAAAAGAAAAAGACCAGTTTTTACATACCTTTAGGATTTCATCGACACAGTTGGCATCACCGGATCCCTGTTGAAAAAAATAATTAATTTAATGATTAGCTGATGTTTTCATAAGCACGATTTCAATAGAACAGGTGAGGAGGCTTCCACATAGAGCACCATGAGTCATCCTTCAGACATTTTGTTTTTATGCATCACTACAAGTTAGGATGGTGTTGAGAAAGCAGAAATATGTTCTGTTTATTCTCTTAATAGTCATGAAGAAATCTTTTTCTAGCTTGATAAGTTTTATAGACGAAGTCTCACCTCAACAGGCTGTGACGGAATCTTGAGTTTTGTAAGCGAAGCTTTGCCCATGGTCTTCACCTCTCCCATGGTGCTGCTGTGTGACTGGCCGCCGTAGCTTTCGGCCTGTGAGCTCTTGGGTTCGGCCGTTTCCTGGCCGTCCATAGGCCGTACGTAAGCCGTGGGCTTTTGCAGCATGGAGCTGGGCTTGGAGACGAGCGACGGAGGGAAGGCTTGACTCGAGTGCTGCCCGCTGGGGAAAGACGTGTGAACCCGTGAGGGGGAATCCCAGTTAGCCTCTCTGTCTCTGGGTGACTTGTTGCGATACTTGGGGTGATGCTGTTCAGCAGACAAGGAGCTCCGCGAGTGGCTGCTGGAAGAACTCAACGAACCCTTCGCCGGACTTGAAGTGTGAGACTTCGAGTGCTCCGAGCCTCCGCTGTGCTTACTAGATTTCTTTTCCCGCACTTCCCCTCTTTGGCTACTGCTGCTGCTGCCGCTATTACTGCCGCTGTTCCTCTGGCTGTTGTGTCCGCCTGAGAGTCCGGAACGCTTCTGTGACTGAGAGGAAGATCCACCCGGTGGTGCGCCTACAGGAGTCCACTTACTGCTCTGGCTACCACCTCCAGTACCTACACCTCGCTGGTCTCCGCCAAACAAAGGCGGGCCGGACTTCTCCTCGGAGGAAGACGAGCTGTTCGAAGGTTTACCAGGAAGCTTTGGAAGAGTGTCACCAATCGGCTCTTTCATCTCGTCGTAATTGCCCAACATGCTCTGGATACGGTTGGACAGTAAATCTGCCTTGCTGGCCTGAGAAAAGAAGCAGATGATGGAGTAATGATTAATAACGAGCAAAGAATGAGTGATGCAGATATCAGAAATAAGTAAAAACAGGAAGCTGAGATAACAATGAATGAGAAAGGGAAAATAAAAAATGTATTTGTGTAGTTTTTGTTACTCAGGTCATACACTGAAACATAATCAGAAAGTTTTAAGTCTGATCAACCCTGACCATTAACTGCCTGGTCTGAAGCCAGAAAATGTTTTGCACCATTTCTAAGCAAGGTGTGTTTACAACACCACCCTGGTGGTTACTGCACGAAGCACATTCAAATATAACTATGGAGCTTTTTCATTTTTGTTGAATATGCCAGACTTGAAAATTCTAACAGCCTTTTTGAAAAATCCTCGGAATTTGGTATAAATTCAAATATTTACAGTGACTAATGCTAACAATATAAATCATTAATAAGATGCTTTAAAACACCTGTTCAATACTTTTGTCATTATTTTAAAGTCACCATAAAACCCCCATTTACAGAAACTCCTCTCTAACTCCCACCGTGTGACGTCACCTCTGCTTCAACACCAGAGGCACTAGAAAGAAATATTTTCAATGCTGGTTTTAAAAGTGCAATTATTTTTCTTTAAGAGAAATCAGAATCTGGTAAGATTGTTATGAGCAGATCACAGCTTTTAAACCACAAAATCAGCCACAAAACGATACTGGATGAGTCTCTAAATTTATATTAAAAAATAACAAAATTTCACACCTTCATTGAAAGAAATCAAGAGTTATACCACTAGTGGATTATAAAAACTTTTCCAGAACATAACTAGCCCAAGAGCCTCTCCAATCCCGTTTGTTTATTCTGAGCTCTGCACAGCCCTTCTGAACTGAGATAAGGGTCGGCGTCGGCACGGAGGTTAATCAATCACTCTGAGGGCCACGGGTTCCAGTTGATTTGTTTGCAGACTGTGCAAAGTCTCCAGTTTCACATGCAGTCCCACACCTCTGTTTTGTTTGACAGATTCACACCAAGGGTGAGGAAACACAAGCCGTTATCTGCAGCAGGAAATGTTAGCGGCTTGGTCATAATGTGCACTCCTGCACCTCCTGCTAGCATGGGGCCTGGGTCTCATTAGCACAGCTGGAGGAAGAGTAGTAGCACCTCTTTGGTTTGTAGTTTGTTGGTTTCAATCTATGTTGCAAATAGCAATAAAAAAAGTCAAATTAAACTATGACCAATCAGTAAAATGTTGGGTAAATTTGAGAAAAGTTCATAGGAAGGATTATAGTTTAAAACTGTAAACATTACAGCTTCATTATTGTCTTAGTTTGTAAAGATGTTTGATTGCACCACTTCTCACTGTGTTTTCAGAGTACTAGAGCTGTGCAGCAATATAAATATTGTGTGAGCACATTAAACAATGAGTCCATTGTGCAAAACTGATTGTATTGCACTTTTGTAACAAACCATAACCGTTCAGGGGTCATAGCAGAGTCAAAACTTACTGAAACAAAGTGAAGATTTTTCAAACTGCAAGAAGAAAAAAAAACTTAAAAATGAACTCCATTTTAAATTGACCCCACAAAATTCATTGTTTAGTTCCAGATATCAAGCATCATGCAAAAGTAAAGTAAATTCAAATATTTTTTTAACCTAATGGCTACTTGTGCTTACCTGCATAGGACTTTTTTAGAGTAGATGCAGTGTAAACAGAAAGAAAACTCAACATGCCTTTTGTCCTCTTCAGGTCTCATCAAATTGAGGCACAATTTGGTAAAGAGACTGATTTGAGTGGTGTTGCTTATAGGTCGTCTGTTTTAAATTAGAATAAAATGCGCTGCATACAACAGCGTTTATAGAAAGTTAAATACTCCTCACTCTGCGCGAATGAGCAAGCATATAAACTCTGCCCCATAAAAAGGTGCCTGCTGCACTGGTCTAGATCCGGGAGGCCGCAGCTGCAGCTGTGTGTGCACACGGCCTTTTAAACATAACGCTGTAAACTTCCACTTAGTGAAGCATGACAGTCAGAAAGTCAAACTAAAGCTTATATAAGGGTCGCACAAGCAGTTGGCAAGATACGCAAAGTACAAAAAAATTTAGACTTTAAGAGTTTCTTTTGTCATTCTTAGTCTGCACAACTTTACCATTAAAGTCAACTTCACTTTAAAAGCAACTTTCTAAGAAAACTTGAGAAAATCTGCACAGTAAAAACTGTATTTTATTGATAAAGGTCAAGGAGTCTTCCGCCTTTAATGTCAGCTTTCATCTTTCACTTTGTTGTGGTCCAAAACACACACACATACACACCCCAACACTCACTCACCTCTGGTGGCTTTCCCATCAGAACAACCTGTCAGAACACATTCCTTCCTGCTTGTTTGATGGCTAGCTCCAGCTAAGAGAGAGGAGCCACTTACATCTGCTCAAATCTGGTTAGTGGCAAAGATTAGAACTGGTTCAGAGAACTTAAAATCCTCTTTACAATTAAACTGGCAGACAGAAGCTGGCTGGCCTACATTTGCGCATGCAGGTATAATGCGGAAGACATGGGAGGAAGTGCAACACCGACGTAGTGAGCTGCTTTGTTTACTTTTAACAGCTGACAGACTTGATTTGTCAACATACTGTTTTCTGATTTGAAAGTTGGCTACATTAATCGCCTAATATTCTTTGAAACAAATCATTACGATAACACACTTTAATCTCTGAGATTATCTGGATTAAAACAAAGTGAAGCATCACTGTGAGACTTTTTAGACATGTTGGAACACAACATATCTTGTTTTTTTTTTCTGTTGCATTGAGCAGATGACGCAACAATGACAACTGCACCACTGTGAAAGCTCTTGATAATGAAGTTTTCACTTCCTGCCTATGTTGCAAATACCTGTTAACTGATCAGATACATACCAGCTGTGAGAAAAAAACAAAAAACAAACACTTACCACTTTGTAGGGTTCAGGGAAGAGGGGGGAATTTGCAGGAAAGGCCTCTCCTCCTCCTCCCTGTTGGATTTCTTGATTTCTCCTTTCTCTTTCTTTCATTCGGAGCACATTCCGGTCCTCACGGTTCATGTTGCTGTCAAAACAAAACAGAGCATCGAGTAAACATAAGAACATGCTACGCCAGCTCACATGATCTTAAATGAACAATTTTAGGTCGCACAGGAAACAGAAGTATGCAGAAAGCTCCCTGGTTGTTTTTCCCCCCACAACATTTCATAAAACATTACCACATTTTTAAAGCTGCCATCATATATAACATTAAAAGAACACACTGAGACAAAAACAGAGATGACTGGCGGAGAAAGTAGCCTCTAATAAGCTTAGGCTCGTCACACAATTTAGTTTCCGACTTCTACTGTAAATAATCCTCTTGAGCAGATGGTCAATGTCATTTCACACAACAACCAACAGCATTGATGTAATATTGTAAGAACAATGTTTAATCTTCTCAAAAAACGCAGGCAAAGATTATTTTCACAATATTTGTCTTACTGTTTTTTTCTATCCTTCTGGCACAAAAAGTATTAAAAAAAAAATATGAATAACTATAACAGTCCGGGAACCACGGACTGTTATAGCTCCTTGCCATTACTCTTTTGCACACCTCCTTGCTATTTGGTACACCTGTAAATAAATATCTATATCCTGTATAGCACTTCTGGATAAATGCAAACTACATTTCGTTGCTTGTACTTGTGACAGTGCAATGACAATAAAGTTGAATTCTATTCTATTCTGAATTCTATTCTAAAACTATTGACATGATGAAAAAAAACTGACAAAAAACAAAAAAAAGTGCATTCAAAGATCAGTTTTCACTAAAACCAGTTTAAAAATACTTCTCTGACCCTTGTTTTCTATTTGAACATCTATGTTGATCCAACTAAGAAGCAAAAAAAAAAAAAAAAAATCAGGTTTTCAAGGTGTGGTGGAAATACCAAACCTCATACTTCAGCTGCCTTTGGTGGTACTCAGAGAGAAATTTGACAAAACTATTTGCAAAGTAAACATAAATAAAGAGTTCTACAAAGAATCTAGAGGCAGAAAGGTGTGTTGTTCAAAACAAATTGATTTTGGCTTCACCAGTGACATTTTAAAACAGAATACTGTACCAGAACAACCGCTGGTCACTACTTAGACCACATTCATTCATTCAGGTCTGAAATTGGATCTCGGATCTGGGAATGCCATTAAATCAAATTTAAGTACATTCTTGTTCCACAATTTAAATTTTTTTTTTTCTTAAAATTTGAACTCTCCAAACCTCAGGAACCATGCAATCTAATAATAACTGTATCTGCAGTTTGTACTTTTAGACACAAGCAACATTAAAAAAACAATGAAAATATAAAACCACCTAAGTGTCATTCAACAGTTTTCTTTTACTGTAGCTTTTATGATTTAAATGAACACACATCCATAATGCACCACATTCGAGCCAGTTTTATAGCATGACAGTGCAAACAGTTTATATTTACATATATGAAAACCTCTCATCTGATACTATAATCAATTCGATGAAAACATGTTTTTAAACAAAACATAAGCATTCCTTCATTCCAATCTGACGTAGGACCAATGAGTATTTTCCCTTCTGTGCTCAATGTTTACAAGAAAGCAGCCGCAGAATTTTAAAAATGGGAACAGGCTCATTTCAGTTCAGCTTGTTACCTGCCACTTTAAACAGACAGCCTCTAAATCCATCAGTGAAAACAATAACTTTACGGCTGTTGACGAAGTGTGACTGTACAGCAACCGCCCAGGCTCCTCCTAGATTACTAAATACACTTCATACAGGTGCTATTACAAAGCATGATGCATAATCCAGAATTAAAATACAAGACTGGGGGAAGTGTCCATCTGAAATCATGAGCTTCCTGTAGGAAACGAGTCGTAGATAAACTGCGTCATCAGAACCAGCAACTAATGGGGTGTGCTGTGGTGGCACAGGGGGTTAGCACGCCCCACGTTTGGAGGCCTTAGTCCTCGATGCGGACGTCGTGGGTTCGACTCCCGGTCCTGACGACCTTTGCCGCATGTCTTCCCCCCTCTCCTCGCCCTCCTTCCTGTCAGTCTACTGTCAAAAAATGTGAGCCACTAGCGCCGCTAAAAACTCTTCGGAGAAAAAAAAAAAAAACAGCAACTAAAACCGAATCAGAACAGAGTTTAAAGGAGACCACTTGTTCAGAGGTTCTACATTTCTAAAACAAACGTGTTTCACGTCATCAGCCATTCCCAAATACACATTCATATTAGATTCCTTCATAGATGAGAAATATTCATAGAAAGTAAAGTGACTGAAATCATAACTACTAAATTCAACCTAGTTTTAATCAGTAAACATGTACAACATGCATCATCTCTGGGCTTCATTTGATTTACAGTACAGCGATAAATTAGGACAGCACGAAAAAAGTAACAAAGTAGTTTTCATGATGACAAACTTACTACAACTGGCCCGACCACTGATTACCACCTTCAGACATTGAGTGTCTACAACAGCTCACTGTGCGGATGATTTACTAAAGCCACATTTGAGTAAACTGTGCTTAATGATAGTTATTTGGTCTCCTTTACCTCACAACTCACAGGAACAAGCTTTCATTTGAGGGTCCTTCAAGCTATAAATGTTGCCTGTGGTTTAAGAAAAAGCATTGGAGAAATAATGCTCCTTACTTTTTGACTGCTCAGACAGAAACTGACACCAAGTTATGGTGTCCTTCGTGTACCAAAGTGATAGGGATTGAAAATGGAAACGAGCTCGTTGATGTTAGCAGGGAGTGGGTTTGCATGTGTGAATGATCCGCCATTAACACAATGTTAATCAAAGGCCCCCGGCAACCGGATCTTTTGTAAACAAAGGTTGCGTCCATTCAGACCACGAACTGACCTGATCAGTTGATGTTTGTGAGCAGGGGTGAGAGACTGTCGCACTGTGGTAGACCTCTACAGGAAATAGTCACACGCAAGGCTCAACTGACTGTTTCTGGTTTTAGCAAGCTGAAGCAGAGACGTGGAGAAACGCATGAAGCAGCAGTCGGTTTTAGTTTTGAGCCCTTTCCAAACCAGAAAACAAAAATAGTGGAAAAAGCGGGAAGTCATCAGTGGAGAAAAATAAGTTTTAATGAAACTTGGGCTGAGCAACAATGAGCAGCAAAGCGTACATTTTGGATAGATTCACGCTTAGTCAAGCATTTGCACTGAGGACAAAGCAAGCAGAGCATTCCACCCTTTCACCACTTTGAAACTTTGTAGTTTTGGCTGCTTCATGGACTTTTTGGGGTACAAGATGGAGTTATTTGTCTCGGGACATTTTGTACAAACTAAGCCTCAACTCATAAAAACTGGAGTCCGTTCCCTCTGGCAAATTCAACAAATGATAAAAAAAAAAAAAAAACTTTGTTGGTGTATCATGGTTTTATGGATTAAATGAAAATGATCTATAAGCAGGAGGTAGTCCAGACTTTTTCTGGATTGATCTGGTGTCGAACAAATAAAAGTCAACTGGCCCAAATGTGGATCAGAACTCAAATAATCAAATAAAGGGTGTGATATTAAGTTTTCAGAAAATATATAATTAAAACAGATATGTGAAATTTAAGCACTTTAATTCCCATTCAACATGGAAATAATCTGCTGGTGGATAAGATGGGAAGAAAGCTGTTTCAATCTACAAAAAGGCAACAATACCATGGTACCTAAATGATAGCGTTTCAGATTTTCTATCGTAAACAAGTATTTGTTCATGACAATAGAAAAAATTGTCATGAATATACACTACTATGCTAACCAGCTAAATTTTAAAAGGGAATATTATATAAAATCAACTTTTAGAGCTCTTTATATTATGTTCTAATGTCATTCCCTTGTCAAAAATACACCTGGAGTGTTTGCTTTGATTTTTTAATGCAGGTTTAAAAAAAAAAAAATTTGATGGCAATCATTCAGGGTGCCTACACGTTTGCTCACAAAATGCCACCTATTTACCTAGAGGTCTGCCTTGAATCTTCAGTCTCCAGCCCAGCTTACCCCTCCTCCACTCAACTCCACCATACTAGTGGCAGCATCAACTAGCAAACACCTGGTGGAACTGCCTTGCGTGTCTGCTGAGCATATCATACAAATGCCTCTCATTTCTCCTAAGAACAGTTGTAAATGGTATCATGGAGGAGCATTGTTGCCATTATGTGCTGGAGTCTCAGAAAGAGTATGCACTTCTTAAAGAGACAGACACAATTGCAAAGTCAAATTTCTTTCAGGTTGTTTTTTATATATACACCATTTTTATAACAGAAAGTATCAGTTACTTGATTGTGCTATAAAATGGCAATATGTGCCTAAAAAATACATAATTAAAATCATTGATCAAAACATTGATAAAATCATTGATTATCAAAGCAAATATAAAATGTCTTCCTGCCAGGTAAAAACTAACGTATGGTTGGTATGAAATGCTGTGAAAACAGCACCAGTTAGTGGTCTTAATAAGGCTGGCTATGAAACAAGCAATATTTCAAAAGGTATCCCAAGGCTAAAGGGGTTAAATGATCAGCACTAGGGTTAGAGGGAGCATTTTGAACTGATCTGGAGAAAAACAATTCTTGTAAGTGAAAGGTCATTTCTGATGTGTTTATTTGCACTACACTATTTTTTACAACTTTCAACCTACTAAAATTAAAACTACTATACCCAACAGACCACAATATACAAAAGCAAGTATGTACAAAGGTAACCAAAGTGCTAAGTTTAACAATCTACACACTATACAAAAAATAAGAACAGAAAACTGTTCCTCTAAGTTAGGTTAATCTATACAAGCTTACTATTTTGTCATAAACCTCCAAAATGTACAATCTGTGACTTGAATCACATGTTAGACACCATTTACCTCAATTCTACAAAGTTCCCTCAAAAAATATTCTTATAAGGTCTAGCTTGTTTTGGAAACATCAATATCAAACAGATGGTAATTCTGGTGTCACATAATTGCTTAAAGTTACAGTCAGGTCAACTTTGACTTGCTTATTTGGTCAACCCCTTCTACACTAATCTAACAAAAAGAGTTAGGGTTTGTAGTTAAATGTTAAGCTGCAAAGTTTATTAAAAAGCTCTCGTTGCTGTCTAACTCTCAGTTAAGTTTAAATACTATTATTATCCATGTGTAACGTAGTGAAATCAACAGTCTGCCGAACTTAAAAGGTCAAAGTCTCCACAGTTGAGAACTCCAGTCACGTTGTACCTAAATTAATCAGCTCATCTGTCTCTCTGTAACTCACAACATAACAGCCAGGCCTTGTGTTATATTCAAGAAAAAGGGAGAGCCGATGGTTATCTGATCACCATGAATACAGGACAGGGCCTATGTCACACAGTCATTATGAAAGCTCAAGCAAACAGAGAAAAGAAATCCAAGTTGGGCATAAAACATTGGAGGATTTTATTCTCGATGGACACAAGATAAAAAAGAAGAAGAAAAAAAAGAGCAACTAAGCAAAAACTTGTGTGTCTTACCCTGACTGAGAGGCCATGGCCTCAACCACTGAAACATTGGAAGAAGAAGGGTTCAAAGGATCTCCTAGGGATTCAGAAGTTCTCTCAACCTTGACCTGAGCACAGACTGCCTCCTCTGAAGCCCCTTTTCCAGTAAATGTTATCTTTTAGCGTCCAGCTGTAAGACTGCAACTCCAGTTTCTTTACTCGACTCGAAGGTACAGTGCATTTCCTTGGAGTGGAGACAAATCTGACTCAGAGAGGGGAGGGGACTGCCTGCTCTTGGTAGATACCAAGTCTGCAAACATCGGGGGAGTCACATGCAAGGTAAAGTCTAGAGGCTGAGGCTCCTTTTGTTTCCGTTCTGTTGTTCTGATGTTAAAGCATGAATGGAGACCTGGAGAGCTGAATAGAGCCTGGGGGTGCAAATGTATGTGGAAGGCTGTTCTGAATAATCAGAATCAGCTTTATTGGCAAAGTTTGTGCACACAAACAAGGAATTTGACTTTGGAGCCACTTTATCCAGACATTTTAATTGTAAATATATAAATTTAGTAGGAAGTTATGCTTTAAAAAAAAAATTAATTAATAAAAAAAAAAGTACATAAAAACAAACAGTGGAAATGACTAACTGTATGGGGGACATATTCAGATAATTAAGAATATGCAATATCAGGAATGCTGGATGAACTGTTATTAAATGTTAAACTGTTTTTAACTGAATGTGATTAAGTTATTAAAGAAAAAGGTGAAAATATGCTGGAGTGAAATACATATTACAAAATAAAAATTAAGAAGGGTAAATCAAAGTATGAAAACATAATACAAATCTGACAATAAATAATATTTCAAAAAGAGCAAAAGGGGATCAATAAGAGAGAAATAAATCTCACCTCTCTCAGAGAGTGGCACTGTCCACCTCCTCCCATAAAAGGAGATGTTATTTTACACCACAGGCCCTCCATCTGCGTGATGTCACTGAACAGCCAATCAGAATCCATCTTTCAGTCTACAAACTCCCTCCCTCCTCCCCACTATGCCCCAGGCACAAGGCAAAGCACCCATGGAGTCTGTTAAAGAGACAGTGCACAGGTTTCTTCCCTGCCGCTGCTCACTAACAAACATGACACATTTTCATCAGCTACGCACGCTGATGAAACAAGCGGGCACATGTGGCATCACCGCATGTTGCAAGAATTTCCATCGAATACATGTTGTGAAAATATAAAACTACTTAATATGAATATAATATAAATCTTCTGTGAGAAGCATTTTTTGATTCTCTAAAACCTTTAAGTAAGACAGTAAGAGTAACAAGTTATTCATGTTTTAAGGGTGTAATGTAGATGAACTGATCAGCTTTTTCCCAGCCTATAATGATTACCAATTTTTTTCTTTGGGTTATGACCTTCCAATTATGATTAATATTTTTTTTCTAAAGATCACAGCACAAAAAGTTCATTGATCAAGTTAGTACTTTTAAATCCAGTAGAAAATGAAGTAGGGGAAACTCAAAATGGGCCCATCACAGTGCCAGATTTTTTTTTTTTAAATGATCAGAGCTTTTACTTAGGGAATTGGGGAAAATGATTTTTCAGTACTTGATTTGCAGATCATGAGAAACATTTTTTTGTTATAGTAAAGAGTTATTAACCAATCAAATCACTACAATACTTCTTCAAAACTAGGGGGGTGCCGATTGTAGTGTTTTGGCCAATCACAGACCTATAAAGAGCTTGGTCTGCCGATTCCAATTTTGGCCAATGCCAATTTGCTTTGTCTCAAAAGTTGCTAAATATAGAGACAAAGATGATGGATTGGCAACAGAGAGGTGACCATTGTTAACTGCACACATGCAGACATGACCTGGCGGGGGATCCATTGGTCAACCCTTCATCACAGCAGAGCAAAAGGGGACAGCAGCTGATTCTCAGACCTTTGCAGATGTAAATAAGATCAGTGGATAAGACTGGTTTCAAATGTAAGTATGGGCTGATTGCCCATTAACCAAACTTAAGGACATCAGCACCAATCTATTCAAAACAAATAATCCCCTCAAGTAAAGCACATCCAAATTTCTACTTATCGTTGAAGGTACCAATTCAAATCATCTGTCCTCATTGATCCCAGCAATATGCAAATCGCTAAAAGTAACAGAAGCCCAGCTAAGAAGATCCTATTACAACAAGCAACAATTGCTCAGGTTTCACAGTATTCCACTCTTGAAAGCAAAATTTCCTCAGAAAACAATGCTTATTAACCTCATACTTAAAGAAAGCTTTTTACCCTCAGCAGATCCAATCTATCTCTGGTATGTTTTACAGAATAAAAAAAAGCTGACTCCAGAAATACTGTGGTGTAACACATTGAATGATGTATTGCACAAGTTACAAGTATCTTTGAAACAGAGTCCAAATGAATATTTATTAAAAGCATAATAAATGTTTACAAGGCTGAATTGTATCACTCAAAGTTTTACAGGCGGTTACAAAAAAGGAAAAATAAATGTTTTCACAGCTATGTTGATATAGCTGCCAAAGAAACATCCAATGCACCTCAGTTGAAAAGTACAGGGAAGTAATGGGTACAGATGGGGGTGAGAGCTGCCCCCTCCTCTCCCCTCCCCGGTGCTTTTGAAGTGAACCTGCTGACGGCAGGAATTCCAGAGAGAGCATCAATTCAGCTGAACCTTTCCTCTGTAAGCAGCTGTTTAGGGAGGAATCCTGAGAGCTGCTGTTATAATCAAAGCAAAGTACGAAAAAATGAGAAACTGTCCTGAAATAATGGCTTTCATGATGTGAAAATCTCAGTTGCGAATTAAAGACTTTTCATTTCTAAATATACTACGGCTACCTTTAACTCATAGTTTGTGATCAATAATAGCCAGAGTTTACAAAATTCCTAGCAATAATTTTAATGCTTGGTTTGGCATTTGAACTGAACCTAGCTCAAGAATCTTTGGTCTGGTTTAAAACCTACAAGTAAAAAAAGGCAAAAGGAAGAAAAAAGAAATGTTTTGACTGACTCTTCTTTACTGCTAGAAAGTCTAGAACCTATTTGATCAACTAATTGGAAAAAAAAAAAAGCTAAAGATGTGATAACCATGCAAAGATCTAACACTATATTTTTTCATAAATTAAAATTTGTATCTATTAGTTAATGGAGCAAAATCAAAAGGTCGACAACCTTTTTCTCACACTAAGTTTTAGTTTTTTATACTTGTACAATGATCAAATCAAATTAAATTATTTTTAAGGCTCAGTATCTCTGAACAGTTTGAGTCTTTTTCTTTCTTCTAGGACTGAAACTGAATAAATAAATAGTCCATTTCCAGCAGCTTCTTACCCCATCTTTTAGTTAGATAATGAATTGATTATAGGTGAAAGGTAACTCTGATATTACCCTGGATTATGTTTGCTTTTAGCCCATCTCAATCAGCCAATGTTGTAACTCTGAGCTCCAACACAGACAACACACTGTTCTGGGTACTTTCTGCCAAACTGCAACTGGAACATGACACACATCTTCCTGTTGCCTTGCTGAAAGAATGTGTCATTCAAACCAATCTACTTTTCAGAAACTTTTCAACATTTGTCCGAACCCTTGATTAAGTTTGGTCAGTTTTTATAAGAAATTCCAAGATTCATGTTACTCCAAGAAAATAGGAATTCAAAATATCACGTTTGGATTGAATAGGTGTGAAAACAGCAGTTTTAAGGAAATTATACTATTATATTGTCATGCTGACCACAAGACATGTTCAAAAAGGACTACAGAGGACTCGAAATTAGTAATTTTCAGTATCTGAAAGGCATTGTAAGCTGAAGTCAGAGAAGATCTGACAAGCAATTGAATCTGTATTTTCCACATGTTGCTACATGTCTACACTTCATTCAGAGTGTGAGAGAAAAAAAATCAGAGCAAATAAGAAGACGGTTGATCTGAGTTCAGCTTCTGTTTGTCTGAGAGTGCTGGGTTAGAAAGCAAAAACTCAGTTAAATCAACAATTTACAGGGGTTACACATGAAAACAAGTGTCACTATCTACAGTTAGTACTCCTAACTACGAAAACCAAACATTACTGCTACAACTACAGTTTTCTAATATAGATGTATAAATCTAAGTCACAATATTTTGTTGTCTTTTTTAAAATGGTGAGAAAGACTATTAAAAAGTTCCTCAAGATCTGTCTAACTAGAAATCTGCCAAAGTATACATTTAGTCAAAATACAAATACGATGTTAATAGAGAAGCTACAATATCAAAACAGGAACAGCACTGCCATGTGAACACAGCATTTGTTGACAATATTTTGTAACTGACAGTGAAAACTGTTAAAAACAGTAAAAAGAGGAATCTTAATCTTAACACAATGAGGTTTGCAAAAATCAATGTCACATTTGACAGCATAGCAACTATTTTTTTTTATTTTGTTTGTCCCATTTTAGCAATCCAGGTCTTTAAAATGAAATTTTTTATTTGGCTTGAGAAATTGTCTTTCCTACTTACACAGTTTTGTTTTCGTTTTGTTTTTTAAGGTAACACCTTTTCAGGAACAGCATAAAGTAGCCCTTCGCTAACTCCTGCCGTGTGGGGCGCGTCCCCTGGGGGGAGCAGTGCCATTGCAGGGGCAGGAAGCAGTTACACAAAAGTGTTTCAAGATAAAGCTGGTTTGTAGTATGTTTTGTTCCAACCTGAAGTGTGAAATAAACTTCAGTAGAGTTTGAAAACAAAATCCGTGTATAGGTTTATGTCTGGTTGAACGATGTGTGTGCCCAGCTGATTTTTTTAATTTTTTGGGGGGGATTTTATTGTAATCCATAAGGGGGCCCAGAAAATCATTGGGAACCATTGGGGGGGCCCAGAAGAAAATCCTTGGGAACCACTGTTATTAAGTTATTAAGTTATTCTGACCATGTTAAATTGACTTCATTATCACAGGAGAACTTTGTTACTGAGAAAAAGACATTTTCTTTTACTCAGTAACAACAGGTTACTCTTCTATGCCTAATCAGCAGCTGCAGAAAGAATGACATGATAAAAATTAAAACCCCAAAATTTAAATATATAACTTTGCAAAATAGCAACATAGCACACACAAATTGTATCCATGAATTTGATCATTTCAGGCAAACGACTCTGTAGAACATCCTACTCTGACACTTTTACAGTTTGTTACACTGATCCATCATATTTTTTCTATTTCCCACAAAGCACTTAACCTGCTTACAAAGGACATTGTGCTCAATGAATTCCATTAGTGTTTATGAGACATCTGACTCCCCCAACGCAACACAAAGGCTGGTATTGTAATATTTTTGAGGCAAGAACAAAGTATTTCACAGTTCATGTCTGCGCCAGATCACAGAAAGCAGAACGGCCTTAATGAGTTTCACCTTCACAGCACTGCGTAGCCACATGGGAGCTTAACTCTCATCCTACAGAACAAAAGCAGAAGAACAGATGCACGAGGTCAGGACACAGAGAGCTGCAGATTTTTCTGCTGTGTGAGCAAGAGCTCTGAGAGACTGAAAAAAAATACAGCTACTGATGCTGATAAGATTTGGACTAATTGAGTTGGCAAACTCTGGAAGAGCAACTCAAGCAACTTACCCCTGTCAAGCTAAAGAAATATTATTTGATTATAGACTTAAATATATAACCTTACCAACATTTAATTAAATTCTGACAGCCGATGCTCAAAAGTATCAGCTGTCTCTGCATTATGAAAACAATATGATTTTAACCTCTAAACTGAATCCAACTTTTAACAAAAAGGTAATCTATCCTGTCCTTTAGAAATCTGGCCTGAACCGGGAATCTCTTATTTCCAAAACATTCAGTCAGGAAAACTGCATTATAGTGTACACTAGCTGCTTCAAAGCCAAAGAAAACACAGACTCTGTGCACCGTCTGGACTGCACGAACAAATCACTGAAACATCTTCACAGAGCATGTGCCCTTTGCCGTGGCAACAGGGGAAACAGCCCCCAGGCAAAATTTAAACAGGATGCGAATTCAGTGTGAGCCATGTCACAGAGAGCACAGTTACACATTACTAATGTGTTGTTTGCTTTAGCTGCTTGTTTTTGTTAGTATCATTCAAATCATCTGGCGAAGTTAACATCTGGCATTAATCTTACTTTGCTTTAGCATCATTTGTCTTCAGAGCAAGCGCGAATACAAACTGTTACACCCAGGCTTCATAGAACTGCATGGAAAACTAACCTCTGTTAAACAATTGGCTATTTTTAATCAACAGCTTGTCAGACTTTAAATGATATGCTAAACATTGTTGACATATTTGTCAAAGATCTCATTTACAAATATTTTAACATGGCTCAATTAATCAGTCAACGAGCTTCGATTTAGTTTTCCAGTAGTATAAAACAAAGCAAACCTTCAAAGTTTGGCAAGAACATGTTGCTGCTCAACAAGTGTGATAAAATGTCATTGACCCGACAGGTGGATAGCTTTCTTTGCCAAATGATGGTGTTGAAAAACATGCAATAATAGGAAGTTTTAACAACAAGGAACTTTTCTACCATCATAAACTGGAAATATAATCCTTTCAGGTGGTTTAAAATGGATTTAGAGAAAAACTGATCATACAGATTTAATTTCCCTCCACCAAAGATCTCACCTTAGACTCCTGTTCTCCCATCCCAGAAATGGAATTAGACCAGAGGATTCTTAGTAACCCTGAACAGGAGCACCTAGCTTACATACTTTAGATCAACATTAGATTATTTTTCTTCTTTTGCTCTTTCCTTTGGTTTGTTATTTTGTTTGTATGTCCTTTTGCTTCCTGTAAAGTACAATGTTGCTGAAAATGTGCTACATAAATAAAATTACCTTAATCTGTTGATTTTGAGAACTTTAATGTGTACAATAACAAATAATGTGTTCAATATTCTTTGATAGATGTAGTAGTTTTAAATCTAGAAGAAAGTGGAAAAAAATTATCTTTTCCCTTAAATGACTTTTTTTTTTAAGTTTAGATTTTTTTTAGTACTTGACCTACAGATTACGTCAAATTAAAAAATGGCCAATTTTAATCTCTGGCTGATTATTCTTATTTTTACCAGTCAAATTTCTGAACAGGTTAATGTTTAATCCACTTAATAAAGCACCAGACTTCGACATGGGACTGTTTATCATCCAAACGGATTATGTCTAAGCTCTGTCTCGATTACTTCTATGAGGGTTCAAATCTACCTGCCATAACAGTCCCTGACCTTAAAATGACCCAACCAGGGAGGTGTCAACCAAAATCAACAGGTAAGGAACTTTTGCTCATGTGGCACACCTGTTCTTTTTAATAGCCACCTATAAATGGTTATGTATTGAAGTCAATTATGCTTGTTTTAAACATCTACATCATTACCGTTTCTATTAACATGTCATTTCAAAACTTTACATCTAAAAGCACTTTACAAGTCAAATTTGAATCCAATTATTCAGAAATACATGATTACACTAATCAAACTCATGCCAATGTAATCCAGTTATGTAGACACACAAAGTCTAATTCAACTGGAATTATATTATATTACAGTGAAACTCAGCTGATTACATTATCTCAATTCTGGAGACGCTTTTCTCAGTCAATACAGATTTGCAGTGGAATTGACAAAATCCAGCTTTTGGTGAACATTCAAAAAAACTGGCTGATTTCAATCTTTGGGTGATTGATTAAGGCAACTGTGGCCAAATGACAAAGGTTGCTTTGTCTAAGGAAATTCGGATGACTGCATCAAGTTACTGACTTATGTATTTAACTGGCAAAAGGGAACTTTACACTTGTAGTGCAGGCTCTGGCCCTTCCCCCAGTGCGCCGCTTAAAAAGGCTTCCTAGAAACTGAAGTCAACTTTCCTTCCAAAAACAAATTATACTTTTGCATTTGTATGAATTTTAATTGGCTGCACAAAGAACAACTGGTGAAACAAAACAAATCTGTGTAAAATAAACAACTTGCAAATTCCTCTTACCGACTTTGGGAGTATGCAGAGTGCGGCTCTTATATAATCTTGTACATTCTACATACATCAACAGCGGATTCTGAGCTTAACTGTTAACAATGTGACTTTACCTCAAAGTGTATATTTATTTTCTCAAGTAATAAAAGGCATTGTTAATGCAGAAAACATAAATGTGAGGCTTTTAAACTGACATTATAGAAACAAAAACAACATAGCTTCCACCTTAATGTTTGACTCAGTTTGCCACAACAAAATCTCCAAAACACATACAAAAGTACTCTCTACAATTTAGCTGTAACATAAAGAAAGTTTCCCACGAACAGAAGTCAATAGAAGACCCAATTTCCAATCTAATTTAGGTTTAAAAAGAGGCTAAGCTGCAGGACTACCTGCGTCTTTAAACAGAACGTTTGCTAGCTAGCGGCGTTTAGCTGCTAAGCTAGCGGCTAGCCTGTTTAAAACATTTTATTTTTTACGGAAATTGAAGTTAACAATCGCTTCAAACGTAACAAAATTACATAGCAGGGTTATTTGAGAAACGACACCTTTCCCGACATTGACATTGCTTACCTCTTGTCTTCTTTTTAGGCCCAAACCATTCTAGCTGTTGGAAAGCTCTTTTCTCTTTGTCTTTTTCCACTTCCAGTTAGACGCAAAATGGACTCAGCTAAACAGCTAAATTACTGAAACCGAACGGACGGTTCCCATGGTTTTCTCAAACCGCAACTGCACGCCAAATGGGAAGCAAAACGAGATCATTTTTTCTGTCGTTCATGTTCTTATATCTAAATAAAAGTGACTGATAGCTAAGTTAAGCAGCCAAGCAGGTACAACAGACAGGAGTGGATGGCAGCAGCCAGTGTTGCATTCACTATCCGTCAGAAATATGTCAAACACAACCATTCTTTGAAAAATATTGAACAGCTTAAAAACCGTCCTTATTTAAATAAAAGAATTAGAAAAACAGGCACCTGAAGGGAAAAATAAAAATAAAAAATAAATAAATCCAATCTTCAGCAGACAAAAAGTATTTAAAAGCCACGAAATCAAGAAATAAGAGAAATAGTCAAAAGATGACAAAATGCTTATAAGCTATAATATCGTACATGTGAAAAGGCTATTAAATTAATTTTAAAAAGTATTTCCAAATAACGCTTTTAATGTCTTAGGATTATGCAATAGAGGTTTCCTTGTAATTTGTTTCCTTTAATTTACAATTATTTCTGCGCATTTTAATAAATCGTTGCACGTTTTTCCTGTTTTTATGCCTAATCTGTGTTCAATGACTACATTGAGTAAAAATTACCTTATCTAATTGAGAGAATCAAATAAACCTGTTTTGTTTACACCGAGATCGAGGCCAGCTACTTGGGAAAATTCCACTTGTACTTGAACGCAGCATTTTAGTGACGTAAAGGTTGCCCATGTTTTGACGTACAGAAGGGAATCACGCACGTCTCATTATTCCCTGCTGGTCATTTGAGAGCTTGTCATTTAACCATAAAGGCGAATGACCTATTCCGATTGTTACGCACTTTTGTGAAATAAATGAAAGGATAAATAAATAAATACAAATGTGCTTCTATATGCATCATTCCGCTCTGCTTATAGTTATGTAATATAGATGTTGATTTTGCAAGAACCTGGTTAGTCTATGTTAGCTTTGTGGGTAATTCTGAAGTATTTGAAAACATCAAAGCAATACCTATGAATACTTTTCACAAACCTGTTAATATCTCTTCCTCTGATTACATAAGAAGTACATTTTGATGACAAGAAAAAAACACTACAGTCAAATCAGTAGTTTTTGTTTATTCATATCAGATTTTAGCTAATATAAAAATAACCATTCACATGGGAGTTTTATCTTTTAATCAGTGAACATTCCCCCAGGGTGGTGAAAAACCAAGAGGTTTTGTACTTTGCTAAGAGGTGTCTCAGCTCTGATTAGAGGACCAGTTCACTGGAAGTCATTCACTGCTGTTGACCTCTTGGCCCCAAAAGGATTCTATAGCCTCAAAGGCTGACCTCCTCCACACCAAACACACTTTAAAGAGTTCCCTGCAACATGAGACATAGCTTGTGACCAGACCAAATCAAGACAAAAAGGGAATATATTTATATGCTTCATTTACATTCCCAAAGGGCTTTGGGTATGTAAATGTTGGAAGAAAATATTTTAACATAAAAAAGAGCTGTCAATTACAGGTCCATGCTATATTCTTTGAACCTTTTCACATTTTGCCTGGTTGCAATCACAAGCTTCCATTGATTTTGTAGAAATTTTCTAAGATAGAATGATAATTGTCAATGCTATTGTTTTTTCTTAAAAAAAAAAATCTTACTTTAGATCTCTGGAGTATTTGGACTTTGTAAAGCGCCATATAAGTATAAGCCATTTTCTATTTTCAGATTCTTATTTATAATAAATCATGTTATTTTCCCTTCAGTTCACAGTTACAGACTGCATTTTGTTGGAGAAACCTTATACAATTTGTTGACATTTGTGGTTATAATGTGAAAAAAATTGAGAAGATTAAAGGGGTTTGCAAGAGACCATTTGTAAGCACAAACAATAAGTTTAATTATTAGTAAGAAAAAATATTTTTACAGTAGGAATATTTATTTTGTTCAGCGTACTTTATAATCTTAAAGTTTATTCAAACAGGTTGACAGGTTGTACAGAACTTGCTCATCTGGAAACACTAAGAACAAAATTCAAAAAAAGAACTTGAGTAAGTTAATTTTAGAAGTTTATTTTCTTGCTAGAAATACAAACATTAGAAAATGTCTCAGCTGCAGAAGTAACAGCAGAAAAGTGTTTAAAACTCAAGAGGAAACAAAGCTCAAGACTAGCCTGCGCTCCTTAACACACTGCTGTTATTTTCAACCAGCTGTGATTTGCTTTTAGAAAAAGAACATTTATTTGAAACACTGAGTATTGTCAAGAAATCTCTCCTTAACGCCCAACATGTTTATTTCTTCTTTTTCTTCTTTTTTGGAGGTCCCTCATCTGAATCGCTGCTGCTTTCCGAGTCTGAGCTCTCTGATGAAGGGGATGACGAGGAGGAGGAAGAGGAGGAGGAAGAGCTGTCGCTGTCTGAAGAGGAGCTGGAAGAGTTGCTGCTGTCTGATGAGTCACTGGACGAGTCGTCTGAGTCGTTGCTGCTGTCATCGCTCAAGTCTTTTGCCCTGAGAGCAAGAAGCAGAGGGCAGAGTGAGAAGGAAATGTAACTGTACCTGTTACATTCACCGGAATGTTCCATGGACTCGTATCACTCTCGTATTAAATTAAAAAGGGCTGGACAGAGGTAACAAAGTTTAACCTTTCTAAATGTTACAGTTGTTCTTACAAATTTGTAGTTGACAACCAGTACTCTCCAATCACTTTAAAAATATAAAACAAAAACAGTTATACATGTTCTGTCTTTAGTAAATAATCTAATATGCAACTATGACTTATTTCAGCTACTCTGATGGTCAGATGTGTGTTTTGATGATGAACAGACTGCCGACAACAGTGTATGTCAGAGAAATAAAAGCAGAACCAGCTGTTCTACACAGAAATGTGTTGCTTCTTTCCAGTAACCATATAAGAAAATTATTTTACAGCTTTCTCAAACTATATGTTATGACTCTTGTGTTTGGAGACACAATGAACAGCAAGAGCAGAGAAAAAACAACATAGATCACTGCGAAAAAACTTTCAAAGACATAATCAATAAAGTGAAGAAAGCGGTATTTGCTTTCTTCACAGCATGTTTCATTTAAATAGCCCAGTTTAATTGTTCGACTTCTAAATAAGTGAGCTAAAGAGAAAAGAATAAACAGAACATAGAAATAATGTAAACCCTTAAAATATATATATGTTTATTTCATTATGTGCTTTATCCATCAACATGTATTAAATTTGTTTGTTTTTTTTTGTTTCCCCACCAGGGGGCTTTTTGTGGGCTCTAGTGTCCCTTCTTTGATAGTAAGCTGAGAGAAGTGGGTAAGGAGAGGGGGGAAAACATGCGGCAAAAATATCGACGGGTCCGGGAGTCGAACCCGCGACGGCCGCGTCGAGGACTCAAGGCCTCCAAATGTGGGTCGCACTAACCCCTACGCCACCACGACACACCCCATCAACATGTATTAAAAAGCAAGATTGCAAACACTAGAGTGCGCTGTTGAGTCATAAGTTTTTAAACAGCTGGTTTGATTTAAGGTTACAAGCAAGAGTACATGGTTCAATAGAATAAAACAAGTATAAATTTTAAGTTTGGTTGAAGATTTGTTTGTTTTATTTGCTCAAATGATCCTGTCAGCTGATGAACATAAGCATTCACATATTTTATCATAGAAAGGTGAAGCAATAATTGCAAATAGGATATCACTGATGTAAAAGGCTTTAGTGCTCTACACAGCAGTCCTGGGGTTCAAACCCTGACCTTTAAACCTTTGATGCTTGTCTTCCCCCTTCTTTCTCTGCTCATTTTCTGTATGACTACTGTACATAAATGACACAAGTGCCACTAAAATATTTCACCATAAAAAAAAAACAATTACAAATTTACTCCTCCCTCTTGTTTAGACCTGACCATTTGGACCTGAAGAATTTCTTTTGCATGCAAATTGAGGTGTCTGAATCTACCTTGTGTTTGTCTGTAAGATATATTATTTAAGGAAATAAATAAAAATGAAATCCATGAGTACATATGCTTTTACAAACACTTAATTGGCTTAAATTTAATTAAGTTAAAATAAAGAAAAAAATAGACTTACTTCTTTTTGATTTTCTTTTCAATGGAGCTTTCTCCTCCTGGTCTGCTAACAGGAAAAAGTGACAATGACAATGAATGCATTAAAATTATTTTGGTTTGCGCCTGTATCATTTTATAAAACATTTGAATTGGAATTGAAACAGATCAATAAGTGGCAATCAAATCCAAATATTAAAAGCTTACATTGGTCTAAAATAAACACTGATATTTGCTGGATAGTATATACTTGTATTGAATTATCACAGGGAATGATCACTGCAAAGTTCTGCAGTCAGGCTTTTAGTGCACAAATGAATGCACAAAGGAAGAATATCTCATGGCATAAAGGGATGAAGAGCCCTTACCCTGTGATGCTGAGAGGTTTGTTTTCATTTTCTTTGAGCTTCTTCTTCATCTCAACTGTTCTTGATGGTCTGTGCAAATATTTTCGTTTCCCAGTGCACTCATATGTCCAGTGTCCCATCTCCAAGCACTTCTGGCATCGCACATGTTGTTTGTTTGCCTCCCTGTAGACAGGGGGAAAAAAAGACAAATATTATTTAAATAAGACAGTAAGTGACTAGAACATTTGCATTCCTTTAATTTAAGTTAGTAATTTTTATGATATATTTTTTATTTTTATAGAAACATTTATTTATGTTTTACAAACTGTTTTTATCCAAGAAAAATCATGGCTAAATTCATAATATAATCTTGCATCCTTCCCCCGTGTGCATCATCTTATTTGTATCAGTGGCCATTTTTGTATAATTTGTACCATTTATATTTTTATTCTGGTCTTTTTAACTTCTATACCACACTGACTAAATTGCACCCTTTTAATTTAATTGTTCTTTTGTAAAACAGGACTAAAGATTTTTACCTGATTGTCTGACTAATATTAGAAAGAGGAATGAAATGTGTAGACCTTCATGTTTTAATTTTTAATTTGTTTTTTCACAAAAATGTACTGGTTTGGAAAACTATAAAATAAAATTCCATAAAAAAATATTTCTTTGTTACAGTTACTACATGCTACTCCCAATACAACTTCCACGTCTGACCTTTAGACTAAGTAAAAACCTCAGCACTAATAATAGTCCAATGGAAAATAAAAAAGATCTTGTAAACAGAAGCAGTGAAGGATCTGCGGTTGCCGTTTTCTCTGCTGCAGTCAGTATTGACTTTCTGCGTGTAAGATGGCGTCTAACGACCTAAATTTTGTTGGTGTTAAGAAAACAGAAAGCTAAGCTCACAAACTGTACAACAATTTTACTGTTACTTCCAAATATACAGGATATACTTACGCTTGTCTCCTCGCAATTATTCTGTGCATGGGAGTCGCCATGTTGCCAGATTTAGCTTCTTCTTCGTTTCTACCGTTAAAGTCTAGAACAGCAACAGCGCCTGCTGGAGTCGCAACATCATCATGACGTCTCCGTCTTCTTCTTCTTGTATTGCCAAAAATGTTAAATGTTGTATTACTGCCACCTACTGATATGGAATATGGCACAAAATGTCTTTATATATATTCTAGTGATCTATTTTCCAAAAAAATGTTTTTAAAATACAAGTGCATTTTGAGTCTGAATTTCTCTGTAATATACTACTTAATAAATTAAAGATTATTTATTTCTAAATTTGTCCAATATTAATATCCTTCTTATCTCATATCTTCTAATATTATGCTACATTGTCTAATTTCCTCCACAAAGTTTACATTTTTTTGTATTATGTTGCTGTATTTTGAATAATGAGCTGTTAGTCCTGTTGTTGCCTTTTTTGCTTCCCTATCTGCTGTTGTGTTTGCCTGTTTGTTTTAGAAATTGCCTGGAGATATTTGATTGTATAAAAAACTTAATTTACACTGAATGTAAAATAATAAATACAATTTTTCACATCTCGTAATTCTGTTGTTGTAATTTAAGGCACATACTACATTTAGAAATTATGTAAAAATTGCGCAAAAGTCTCAGGATCTATCTCAAAAAAGCTAGAGAGATGGAGAAACGTCTCTCACCTCACATGGTTATAGAAAAATCCAGAGAAGTCTGGCTAACGCATATCTCGCGAGAATTACCGGCGAGAGCGCGAGAAGGCTGTTAAACCACCTTGCTGCTCAGGGTTGCCAGTGCAGATCAGGGACACCGGTAGCAGCGGCGTGGATTAGGAAGAGTACTATCTCTTTTTAACACAGAGCAACACAACAACTCTATTAGGAGTTTTGTACTCTTTAAGGTTTACGTAAACATTAACCTTACTTTAAGTTCCGCTGCAGACAACCTTACAGCCAAGAGACGAGCATATTGTAGAAGATGTCAGTGGTGGGATTTGACTTGGGCTTTCAGAGCTGCTATGTAGCTGTAGCCCGAGCTGGAGGAATCGAGACTGTTGCTAACGAATACAGCGACAGATGTACGCCGTAAGTATTAAACAGCGCATTTTATACGTTAAAATTCTGAAATAGTAACCTTGTTGGATGTGTTATCATTTTCTGTGTGTTGCCTTCACAATGAAGTCGGATTTTAAACCTATTTGCCGAACTTTCATATACGTCCGTGTGTGATCAATCAAACTTAATTTCACTGTGTGTTACTGTAAGATATATTTGTTTGTGCGCTTGAGTCTTAGCTGCAAACAGGGCTGTTTTGATTTTATATTCAACGCATATATATTAAAAACATTTACCACCGGTAAATGTTTGTAAGCCCAGTTTTATTAACGGTACTGACTGTTGGAAAACGTGTTTTAGTTGCCTGATGACCCCGCGCAGGCGGTGCTTCCTTCTATAGTTCTAATTGTCGTACATGCACTGAAGGCCTAAACTCCGGTGTGTCCCGTGTGGCAAAACGTGCGTCTTGCGTGAAAGATTTCGTTCGATGACGACATCAGTCGAGCTTTTGGTGGAATATTCTAGCAATTATTATACCCACGGAAAATGTAGTGATTTAAAATTAAGACTAAAATTATTGCACATTCGTTAACTTTCCTTAAGTATTTTTTCCATGAGTTTACTTTTTAGACCGTTTCAACAGTCTAAAAACACAAACCGTTTAAACGGTTCGTGTTGTAGTGCTTCTGGTTATTTTTGTCACCTGTAATAATTATCACAGTTCTCTTTGCATGTTGAGATATTAAAGAGGTTGTTTTGCCTGAATTTGTGTGTTTTTTGCCAATAAAGTTATATGTGACTCATAGTTAATAATACATAAAGATCTCAAATCATAAAAGTCATAATTGGTGAATTTGACTTTGAAGTCAAAAGGCTGAAGATAATCGTTATATTCTTGAATATAAAAAACATGTATTTTTTTTACTCGAGATTCTTACACGTAGAGTAAAAATATTTATTGTAAACAAGAAACAATACTAAGATGTATTTGATGCAATTCAATGCATTTATTTGAAACATGAGAAACAATATATAATCTTGATTAATTAATAGTTACATTAAAATTAAATTACACAATATTACAGTTATAATAATGCTCTTATTTTCTATTATTTGGGAATTTATATTGCATCTTGTTCAAAATATACATTTAGCTGATTTTGTCTTTATTGAGTAACACAGATATACAAATATGATATTAGTTGATTTATTAGTCTTGCCAAACATTGCCTTTAAAATGCAGTACCTGATTAAGAGTGAGGAGTCCTTCAGCTTTCCGCTCCACAACTAAGTGATTCTTTTGGGCCTGGAAATAGTTCCAAATAAGCCACACCTGGTAAACATGGCACCAGCAGCCTCCTTTCATCCAGTTGAATGGCTGTGAGCAGAGAAGGTGGGGTTAAGGCAGCACTGATTCACTTCCTCCTCAGTACAATTAAAAGGAAACCTTAGACTATATGGTTTGTATGATTTAACATTTAAGTTGCCCTTTTGAGACTGTTATGGTTTAAAACCTTGATAAACCATTAAGTGTCTTTGTGAAATCCATGGCACATGTGCCTAAAACCAAAAGTTTTCTCTCTTTTGATAACATATTGTGAATATAAACATGTTTATCCCAAAAGCTATTTGTATACTATGTCATTTCTTAGTGCCACTTTTTAAAATTTGGCAGGCAGTACTAGATATGAAAGATGTACATGTAACCTAAAAAGAATAAAAGTAGGCTTAAACTAAAGGAAAGTTTGGTGTTATTACACTATGAAAATGATTGTTGTAGTTGTGTTTGTGTGTGGGTTGAGCCTGGGCTCATGTGTAGGCATCAGAATATTGTGTAGTAATCTCTGGCAACTAACTTTACTTTTGTTTTACTTGTAGTTACAAACAGAATGTCTACTTAGATAACCTCCAATTGCTTAATTATAATAATCAAATTCACATTTTATTAATTTTCCCCCAGATCATTTGTATCATTTGGTCCAAGAAATCGATTGATCGGAGCAGCTGCAAAAAGCCAGGTATATATCAATTCTTCCAAATTATATGCATTAGATTTTTAATCTTTCGCCTAAAAACCCAAAACTGTATTTTAAAGAGTGAACATTTTTAAACCTTTTTTTTTTCCTGCTCAATCATCATCTCCAGGTGGTGACCAACTGTAAGAACACAGTGCAAGGCTTCAAGCGTTTCCATGGCAGGGCTTTCTCAGACCCAATTGTTCAGGCAGCCAAGTCTAACCTGGTGTACGACTTGGCACAGATGCCTTCAGGAGCCACTGGTATAAAGGTGAGGTTAGCCCCTATTTTGTTGTTCTAATAGTGAGGGTTAAAGGTCAAGTGATGTTGGATTTTATTTATGGTGTATGCCAGTATTTAACAACCCAGAAAGCTGATTTCTTTATTTTTTAAATTTCTTCCTGTGGGATCTTTTTTTTTGTAAAGTGTCCTTTTTTGTCATTGGTCAATGTTTGATTTATAAAAATGCAGACATAACAATTGTCCATTAAATATGTTTTGCATATAGTCTGTTCCTATTATGAATTTATTCAAAGTATGAGGGTTTTTTCTGTAAAATAAATTGACATCTTATTGTTAAAGTATTTGTTCTGATTCTGTTTTACTTAACAGTTTTAATAATTGTTGAATTATACAAGTTCCTGTGAGTTCATAAATGATAATTCCAGGTAGTCTAGCAGGATGTCACCCCTAAAAAGTGCATGGCCCTATATTTGTCTTAAAATCACATTTTTATAAAAAAAAAAAAAAAAAGAATATGAAAAATTTTTACACCTCATGTGTAAGTTTGCTGACTTTTCTGTTTAGAAAAGGGTAATTCATTGAGAATATCCTGTTTCAGGTGCTGTACATGGAGGAAGAGAGAGTATTCAGCGTGGAGCAGATAACCGGGATGCTGCTGACCAAGCTGAAGGAGACGGCTGAAAGTGCACTGAAGAAGCCAGTTGTCGACTGCGTCATCTCGGTATCAAGATCTCTGAATTTCAGTAGATTTTAGGACTCTGTATTACAGTCTTTTTTGCTGATTTGTTAATTAGTTCTAACGTGACATCTTTTTATTTTTTTTTCAGCGCTTTAAATTGCTTATTAAACCTGAACTCATCATTTATGGCTGTTGCCATCATGTCTCTTGCATTTACATGTGGTTTGGGTTCATTTATGCATGTGTACATATATATAAAAAGTGGCTGGTGTATATGTGGGTTGTCACCTGTTCATGTGACATTAGAGCGTTAGCCTCCTCACCAGATGTCTTTCTGTCTGACCAGCTTTCAGTCTGTGTCTGAAAGCTGCATTTCCTCTCTTGCACCCAGTCGGTAAAGAGTGGGAAGTGTGTGTTGAGCTCAGCATGAGAGAGCACAAATAGCAGCCGTTATGTAATGTTATAGATCTAGCACAGAGGGGCTGTGACTTGTACCAAAGCTAAATTCATAGGTGACATCAGGCCCTGGTGATAGAGAACATGTTACTCGTGTTGTGGCCTTTCTCTAAATTTAGCTCTTGAACCTTTCAACATTGGGACGTTTTGTTTTGGCATCCCAACTTGCTAAAATAGTCACAATATCTGGACACCTTTTTGAGAAAAGCAGTCTCTAGGTGAGCTGATCCCAGATGATACTGGGATCATCTTGTGATCCCAGTGTCAAAAGATGATCCCCAGTATAATCTTTTGATCCCAGTATCAAAAGACGAATAAAAGTATTTTTTTGGTTTTTAATTTATAAACGTCCATGCATCTTTTTTCACATTTCTTGATGTGAATATATGTGTAAACTAAATATTGTCTGTTCCTCATCTCAGGTACCAAGCTACTACACTGACGCGGAAAGAAGGTCGGTCATGGATGCAGCTCAGATTGCAGGCCTCAACTGTCTGCGATTAATGAATGAGACCACAGCAGGTACACATGGCATCTGAAACTGTTTGACACTCCATTTTTGCTGCTTATACTGCAACATGAGACAACGACTGTGAAATTTGATGCAAGACAATTTTTTTTTTCAGCAGGGGCAGGGTGTCAGTCAAACTTATTTTACGTTTCTGCTCAGAAAAATGTCTTTAACAACCTCATAAAATTCCAGTGTGCTTTTTTTTCTGTATATTTATTCCATTTCTTTGTTCTGTTCCAGTGTCTCTGGCTTATGGAATCTATAAGCAGGATCTTCCAGCTCCAGAGGAGAAACCCAGGATAGTGGTGTTTGTGGATCTGGGCCACTCTGGTTACCAGGTATCCGTCTGTGCCTTTAACAAAGGAAAGCTCAAGGTAAGTTATTAAGAACTTTTGAGTGGCTTTGTATAGATACTAATGTTAGTAGTTGTGCTACCATGTGCTGCTGCTTCAGCTTTTGTACCACTAACTAAGTATAACTTCACACCTTGATAAGACACAGACAAATTAAATAGATTAGAAGAAAATAAACTCCTACTAGTTATTTTACTGTTGATTACTTTCAATATTTACCTTTTTTTCTTTCTGTAAGATTCTGGCTACAGCTTTTGATTCTGACCTCGGTGGGAAGGACTTTGACGACATCCTTGTGAACCACTTCTGCGAAGAGTTTGCGAAGAAATATAAACTGGATGTCAGGTCCAAACCTCGAGCTTTAGTGCGTCTTTACCAGGAGTGTGAGAAGCTGAAGAAGCTGATGAGTGCCAACTCCTCTGACCTGCCTCTCAACATTGAATGCTTCATGAACGACATTGATGTTTCCAGTAAACTGAACAGGTGAGATTTATGCTTATACATAATTAATAAAACCTGACCAAAGATTTGTCAGTAAACTTTAATGTGTTTTATTAGATTTTTATTTAAATTTTTTTGTGATAAATTAACCCAGAAAAGGATTCACGGTTTTTAACATTTTCTGTGAATAAAAATCAGCAAAATTTTTACGGCATTTATATTCAGCCCCTACTAGACTGGTAAACCTAAAAAAAATGCTTTCAAAAGTGAGCTTATTGTTATTGTTCAATAAGCTACAAATGCCCTACAAATGAAATACAATGAAGTTTGCAGATCTAATATTACAAAATATATTTTAAAAAATCTATACTTTTAAAGACTTGCATCAGTCTGCCAGTGCTGTGCCTTTTTTCCTTTTTTTTTGAGTGCGTATGTTTGTGTTGCTAAGCTGTATCTATTAATAATTTATGACCATGTTCACAGAGGTCAGTTTGAAGAAATGTGTGCTGGGCTGCTGGCCAAAGTTGAGGGTCCCCTGCGCAGCGTCATGGAACAGACCAGTGAGTACATATGACTAATAACTACTGGTCTATCCTCACCACAATGTGTAATCACATAAAGTCATTATGAGCGTGTAATTTGAGGCAAAGGATTCTTCTAGTAATTTCCCCTTATCTATTAATATCTTATTGCTTTTGCCTCACCTGACTGAATCATGAACAGTTTACACAAAGCGAAGCGCAACACTTGTGGCTGTTTTAAATCTGACAGTATTTGATAGTGAAGTTGTGACTTTGTAATCCTAACAAGTCGGGATTAATTGATCGTCTCGCTCTGCTTCCAGAGCTGAAAAAGGAAGACATCTACGCTGTGGAGATTGTGGGCGGAGCCACCAGAATTCCAACTATCAAGGAGCGGATCTGCAAATTCTTTGGCAAAGAGCTGAGCACCACCCTCAATGCAGATGAGGCGGTGGCCCGGGGCTGTGCTCTCCAGGTACGACTCAGACATTTACGTTCTCCACAGTTTAGTTAGTTTCACACACAGCAGATTAACTGGCAGTTGGTTCTGGGGAATTTGATGCTTTATTATTCTTTAATTGCCAGAAATAAAAGGATTTGGTGTGAATAAAGTCTTATCATTTCAGTTTGCTATTTACAATGAGTATCTTATGCACTGAAGCCTACTTTAGTTGTGGCATACCCTCCTGATTGAAGGTTGAGGCTTTACTGATGAACATTCAGGTTTAGTAGGAACACACCCTGAGTTTTACTGTAAGAGCTGGAAATATATCCACAGAAAAAACTGTGTCCGCTAAAAGACCACACTCTTACAACTGTTAACATTCACATCTTAAAAATAACCTTTACAGCTTAAAATACTGCCTGTGATCTAAAGACAACTCCAGACCTAGTATACAATAAAACATATGCACAGATTCAGTTACTCAATATTGAAAACATACTTATTTACAAAATAAACATACCTTTGCCTCTATTGAGGAGGTTACTTAATAACAAGATACATTGTATAAACAACTGTCTTGTCTTTTTTTTTGTTAAGTTGCAGTTCGTTAACATACAAACTGGAAGTGGTCACTTCAAAATAAAAACTTTATACATAAACCAGAAGTTAAGTGAAGGTCATAAGCACAAGAAAGGGGATACAAACGAATGAAGAACTGAATTCAGGGTTACTGATATTAATTAGCAACTATTGATTTCTTATTGGTTTTTTTCAGTGTGCCATTTTGTCGCCTGCTTTCAAAGTCAGAGAGTTCTCCATCACGGATGTTGTCCCGTACTCCATTTCCCTAAAATGGAATTCAGCTGCAGAGGACGGACTGAGGTAAGAAAACATTCATGGTGATAAGATAATACAGTGTTCTGAGCTAAGCTTCTGCTAATAGTTAAGCTTAAGTTTGGATGAAGATGAATAGACTTCATCCAAACTGTAATTGCAAAGTGAATACTTGCATCTCACTTGTATCTCTCGACCTTTTTTCTAGTGACTGTGAGGTTTTCCCAAAGAACCATGCAGCCCCCTTTTCCAAAGTGCTGACTTTTTACCGGAAAGAGCCCTTCATGCTGGAAGCCTATTACAATAATCTGAAGGAGCTAAACTACCCTAAAGCAGCAATAGGTACTACAGGATCCTCATTAGACCAACTTTCATGCAATTTTTATTTTGAGTTTTTTTGTTTTGTTTTTTACCATACTTGGGCATTGTGACATCATCCCTCTGTCTTTCAGGTCAGTTTCTGATCCAGAATGTGGTTCCTCGGGCATCAGGCGAGAGCTCCAAGGTGAAAGTGAAAGTGCGCGTCAATGTTCACGGTGTATTCAGTGTCTCGAGCGCGGCTCTGGTAGAAGTCATAAAAGACGCAGAAGGAGAGGAGCCAATGGAGACGGACCAAGCGGCGAAGGAAGAGGAGGTATGTATCTGCTTTGGATGCAAGAAACAAAACGTAGCAGTCAGGCAGAGGTGAGTAAGGGAGAAAGAGAAGCTTTTTGCTTTTTTGACAAGAGATGGACAAAACTAAGGTTATAAATCAAACAATTTTGAGATATTTTCTCCGTTTTTACTAAAATGTTTGTATTCTTTCATTTCCACTTCAGTTCTTACTCCCTCTAAAAACTGTTGTGAATTAACAAGAAAGGTGATTTAGAATATTTCTGTTTTTTATCTGTGGAAAAGCAACCTCTGCTGAGAAATCTCAAACTTGAAAAGAAGCAAAAACCTGCATGAACTGGTCTAAATTAGTAAAGCTGAAACAAATTAATCTGTTGATGTTCTGAAAAAACATCTACAAGGTGTTGTTTTAATACATTTTCTGTATATGCTTTCTTTTGCTACCATGCAATAGAGCAAAATGCAAGTGGACCATGAAGATCAGAAACCCCAAGCTGGAGACAACGAAGACAAGAAATCAGAGGCGGAAGAAATGGAGGTAACCTTGTGCTGGGCGATAGGACACTATTCATGCTGCTCTGTTGTATATGAAGCAGAAACATACTTACAGATTGGTCCTCTGTGAGTGGAGTTGCTCCAGATGTCTTTGTAATGAATGCAAATTACAAAAGACAAGAAAAGATGGACAAATTCTAGTGTGCATTATATCAAATCCTTTTATATAAAGGAAAAATATCTTCTCTGCCAAGATATCAATAATAAACTAAAAACATGCTTGTACAGTACTAAACCAAAGGTCCTATGTTGCTAGAGTATATGAAACACATCAGTTCTAGTTTTTAAAAAATGTAGAAACTCGTAATAAACAAAAATAAATGATCTGATCCTAAATGTCAGGACCCATTCATGGCATTTCTAAATAATCTGTATCAGAGCTTCTAACTAAACTAAACTCTCGATCCCTGTTGCTGGTGTAAAGTCTGTAGTTTTATGTCAGCTGCAGCACCAGTGTTCATGATCAACATTTGCTAAATGTAATTATAGATTATGCACATTATTTTGTTGCTTAAATGAATCTGGGTCGCAGTCTAAGTGTTTTATCCTTTATGATGCCATGTAAAGTAAAAGAGAAACTATATTGGCTGCTTCAGTTCTGTCCGTCAGTGACAGTCTCAGATAAACCTTGACTCCACATGAAAATATTGCTAGGTGGAAGTTTATAGCTGTATGAATTAAGTCACACACACCCATAGAAACTTATTGTAAATAGAATATTACAGTGTTCAAAATGACACTGATATACAAGTCAAGTGAGAACACAATCACAGTATTACATGAAGCTAATGAAATGTCCTTCCAGAGCCTAATCCTAAATGACACAAAATCTAAAATCTTTGTTTGAAACTTTCCATCCATATCGCCCAGCACGAGGTACCTAGTGGAGGAGGCGCATCAGCTTTATTTATTTATTCTTTTCTAATTTTCTAGCTACAATTTTGTACTTGTTGTTTAGCATGGGGTTTATGGAAATGCTTAAAAAATTAAAGCTGCATATTTAGGTCTTACAATATTAAAATATGTTCCCTTTGCCACTTTACTTTGTTCTGGAAACTGTTTCCTCAAGTTGTTCCTCGCAAAGATATATATTTTTACATTTAGTTAGTTTTATAAGCTCTAAAATGATAACAAGATTTTAATTTATACATAAAATTGATGCATTCACTTGGAAAAGGACAAAAATCAGGTTAAAGGTACAGAAATTTGACGTTATGAAGGTTCTGGGGTCGTTTAAACTGCAGGTTATACTTTGACCTTTTACTAAGCGATGTGGAAAGTTTGCTGAAACAAGCTTTTAAGTTTCCACATAACATTAATAATGACGAGGTCACTCACTTCAGTTTTTATGTGATTGTTTGAACATTAAGAATTAGATTTTCTAAATATATTTGTTTTTATTTTTCCAGACATCACTGGAGGATGTCAAGGAGGAGAAGAAGAACAACCAGCCTCCTCAAGCCAAGAAAGCCAAAGTAAAAACAAAGACTGTGGATCTGCCCATAGAGGGCAAACTGCAGTGGCAGCGGCCTGTTGAAGAACTTAATACATTTATGGAGAATGAGGTAATGTCCTAAAAAAATCACCAGGAATGTTCGGCATGCACACATAAAAAAAGAGTCTCAGATGTGATTTTTGTTACTGTATTTGATTAAGATTTAAAACCCATGATCATTTGATGGCTATGAATTACAGTAGAGCTCTGTATTATCTGATGTGGTGCTTAACCTTTTACCGTTTTTAAGTAAAATGATCTGACCTTCGCTGTGCCTCGTGTAGGGGAAGATGATCATGCAGGACAAGCTTGAGAAAGAGAGAAATGATGCGAAAAACAACGTTGAAGAATACGTGTATGAAATGAGGGACAAACTCCATGGGTCACTGGAGAAGTTTGTGAATGAAGCTGTAAGTACAAACGAGATTCATCATTGGACTCAATTAGCTTCTCTGCTGTATGTTTATTTTTTGACATCTGGGTATAAATGTAAAATTCTGTCTTGTCTTTCTGGTTTGTTTTGTTTTGAAATTTTAGGATCGTGATGCGTTCTCGTTAAAACTGGAAGACACAGAAACTTGGTTGTATGAAGATGGAGAGGACCAACAGAAACAAGTTTACATTGACAAACTAGCGGAACTGAAGGTGAGTCTTTTGAAACGCTTAAAAAGTTCAAATTTAAAAAGGTACTGAATGGGTTAATCACATACAGAATGAAGTCTGTCTTTTGGGTAATGGGTTCTAGTGACTGTAACAAACACTTTTCCTTACTAGCTGGTTTAGATGAAACACTGTTTGTCTGACATTCTGCAGTTTATGCTAACAAAACTTCCTTTGCTCCCAGAATTACTTGTGGATGTTCTTCTGAATGTTTAATGCTTATTTGCATTGAAGTTATGAGAAATGAAGTAGATTCTACATTACAGCATATCAATCAGACCTGTTCATAAAATATGTTGAGATAACATTTGGAGCAATTTTGCATCATATAAATAAACTAAATTAAATTAAATTACATGAAATGAATGCATTGGATGGCAAAGTTTGTACAAAATTTTCCACCTGCCTGTTTGACTTCACATATGGTCAGGATGAAATGTCTTGTAGCAAGCGACCCATCATACCTGAAGAAGTTGAAAGAACCAAAACATAGAAAAGTACAAAATTGAATTGGAAAGGGGGAATAATTTTTGATCTGCTTTTTTTTCTGCAGAAAATTGGTCAGCCCATTCACGATAGATACCTGGAAGCTGAAGAGAGACCAAAAGCATTTGAGGAGCTTGGGAAACAGATACAGATGTACATGAAGATAGTTGAATCTTACAAGGCAAAGGTAGTAATATCTGCATGTTAAAAATAGAATTGCTATTAACAAATGTATCTGGAAGTTTTGTTGAAATAGTGCAAACCGCTGTTAAATGTTTCTGTATTTTACAGGATGAGCAGTATGACCACCTGGATGAGCTGGAGGTGACTCGGGTGGATAAGCAGGTCAATGAGGCCATGGCCTGGATGAATACCAAAATGAACCAGCAGAACAGCCAGAACCTCACAGTGGACCCAGTGGTCAAAGTAGGAGAAATCAAGGCCAAGACAAAGGTACTTGGAGACAGCTACACAAATCTTTTTCGACACGTTTTCATAGAAAACTAGACTTAAGATCCACTTGCTTACTTTGCTCTTTTCATCCCCTAGGATCTTTATGCATCCTGCAATCCAGTGGTAACTAAACCCAAGCCCAAAGTGGAGCCTCCTAAGGAGGAGAAAACGGAGAACGGTCCAGTCAATGGACAGGCTGAACCAGAAAGCCAGCCTGGAAACCCAGATAAAACAAAACCAACAGCCACACAGCAGCAAACTGCAGAAAACAAGCTCCCTGAAATGGACATTGACTAAACTAAAGTTTCCCATCCGTTTGTACTGCTTCTCACCTTGTTCAGCCCTTTTCTTCTGAGTTAATTCTTAATGACATGGTAGCCTCTTTTGGAGACGCAGACAACATTGTCCTTTATCAGTGCTATTCATCTGACTGCCTTCACGGCATGTGCTTTCTTATATTTTTTGAATACAGAAATATTGCATAATAATAATATTGAATTGACTTCCTGAGGGCGGGGAAGTTGCGAGTGTGGGTTGCTAGCTTAGTTCGTGCTGCTTTGATGATTGTTTAGCTTTTCCTGAAGACCTTTAAGCTAAGAATGTCAGCAAAGTTTAAATTGTAAAATATTGTTTAAATAAGGTATCAAATGCATTGGTGAAGGGGGCATCAATAGTTTAAAGTTGTAAATGTCATCTTGTGGGGTTTTGTTTTGGTTTGGGGGTTTTTCACCACAAACACTTCTAACTCCTGGGTTATGATGTATTTAGTTCAAAGAAATTTTCTTCTCTTATACTGTATGTTGGATTTAGATACCAAGAGTTACTGTCATGCAGTATTTCACTGTTCTGCTTTTCTCATTCAAAAGCAAATGATCCGTTTGTTCTCTAGTAGCCTTGTTGTTTTATTTTTTTCTACTTGACAGTGAGACTGCTGGTGCAACAAATCTCCTTTTTGGGTGCTGCTGTTGTTGCCACATCACTGAAAAATGCAAAAATAAACCTTACAACAAAAACTGGGCTGAGATATAATCATTACTGTTCAAGAAAACTCTGGTAAATGAAGCCCCTTTCCGATCCTGCACAAGAAGATGGGATGAAATATCGCTAACAATTTGTCTTGTCTCATAGCTAGTCTCCAGGTAAACATGATAATGTACTAGAAAAGCACAACAACACTGTGATAGACACTGCAATGGCAGGGATTAAAGATTGTAAACAAAATACTAAAACTGGGATATGTTACTTATAAAAAAATTTTTTTTACATGTCATTCTTGGGAATCCATTTATCCACTGTGATTGGTTGCCATATTAACTGACCTGAGTATTCACGACATGCTCTGGTGACTGGGAGAGGCTGTAGAGCAGTAGAGAACAATCTGGAGGCTGTGGGCAGCGCTTGCATGATCATAACTGACAGTGCTAAGACCTGCCTCCTGGCTGTGATTGGTTGTTTCTGACTGAACTGTTTGTTTCTGTCGTTAGCAGAGGAGCTCGGTCTTTTCACAGATTTTCTGTTTCATGCCATGTTGTCACAACATAGTGACAGTTGTCACAAATATGTCAACTGTCTCACTTCACTAGCAAACAAGGAAGAACAAAATTGCAAATGGCAATAAACTTACAATGAAAAGCAATCTAACATTTAAAGAAATTAAAAGCTATATACAATGTATAAAAATAAATCCGTGCACCCAGTAAAAAATGGAAGTATGTCTGAATATTTGTCTATTTGGTAAAGCTTTATGGTTGATCATAGGCCATAACAGTTTATCAAAATTATAAATGCACAAAGTAAATTTAAGTAGATATATTTTTCACTAAGTTAAATTTATTATATTACGTTGATCCTCCCCTAAACAGTACATACAATATGAAAAAAAGGAGTACGGTGAAATCGTTCTTCGCCGCTCATCATCCTGGCCGGTCAGCCGGATTGCTTGCCGGCGGACTGATAAGGAACAGATCCAGCCTGAGCTAACTGAGGTCTCCATACTCCTGGAGGTGGCGCTGTAGGCTCCTACAGTGACTCGTCATGACGAGAACTAGTCGAAGGGGCAGAAGTCACTTGCACTTGGGACATATAAGGTAGTTAACGTGTTCATTTTAATTGCAGTGTACTTTTCAGTTAAATAATTTGTAATATTTTGATCTGCATAACAGTGGTTATGACACAGGGCCTAGCTTTGCTACTTAGCTGCAGTAACAAAGCCGCAGTTAACTAGCAGAGCTTGTTAGCCTCATGCAGTGACTGTCTCAAGTTTGTTAGCTAAGTCGGAAACTAATCGACAGCTTGAATAATGTCATCAGAGTTTCTAAAACACCTTATGTTTGCCGGTGTTGCATTATTAGCACACATATTAAGGGGTTATAAATCCATCCTCCAACTTTTGTATAACAACGTAGCTTTGCTAAAGCTAAGTTACATAAAAAGTCGGTTGCCTGTAGTAATTTATTCATTTTTTTATATTGTTCACTTTCTTTTTGGTTTGCAGTTTAGAGACACAATGCTGAACCGTTTAAGCCAGTTGGTAAATTAACAGTTTATTGTCAGATTCATGAGAGGATTAGTGGCAGTTCACTTTGACAGTGTTTATGTTGACAGGCGCTGCTACGGCCACTACATCTCGTAATGCTATTGATCGTGTACTGTTGTTGTTGTAGGTATGTAAATGTCTGAGGATAAGGAAGCCCAGGAGAATGAACTGCTTGCTTTAGCAAGTATCTATGATGAAGAGGAGTTCCGCCGCGCAGAGTCTGCTCAGGGCGGAGAGATACAGCTGTGTCTGGAGCTCCCTCCCGATTTCAAGCTGCTGGTGAAAGGTACATCCGTCAGTAAAGGTGTGGGTGTGCAGTTTATTCATATCACAACAGGAAATGCTAATTACCCCCCTGCTCTGTTGCAGGAGAGAAGACAGCTGAATATAATGTCTGTTTTTTACCTCCCTTGGTGCTCAATTTCGAGCTTCCTGCAGACTATCCGTCTACATCTCCACCGGTTTTTTCACTCAGCTCCAAATGGATGACCAAAGCTCAGGTAGGACTCATCATGTCAACTCTAATATTTCTTTACACAAAAACAAATTCTCTCTGGGTACTTCGACTTCCTCCCGCATTCCAGAAATATGACTGGTAGTTTTATTCAAATCTACAAATACAGGTTATGGTGCGTAATATTTGATATTTGATCATTTTAGCTGAGTTCTCTGTGCCAGCGCTTGGATGAGTTGTGGGAAGAAAACCAGGGTTGTGAGGTCCTTTTCATGTGGATCCAGTTCCTGAAAGAGGAGACTCTGAACTTTCTGAGCATCCAGTCTCCTCTTGAACTCAATAGGAGCAGCATTAAGGGCGGCGGTGAACGGAGGAAAACAGACCCTGAAGCAAAAGGTATTTATGTTTTTCTGTGTCGTTAGATTCTCCCGGGAGTCTGCATATCTGCAATATAACTTTGGATAAAAATGATAAAGAACTAACTAATTTTAACAGCAAGCTTGAGTAAAATATAATAAGAAATTCAGCTATCACATTTCAGTCAGTTACAAAAACACAGTTGTTGGTTATCTCTCAGGCCATAAAACTTCACTTCCCAAGGTCCTCTCTGGGTCATAAATGGCTGACCCGTTCTTCCTGCTTCTCCAGAGACAATACAAACATGCATCCTAACACAAACAAATATCTCTCAATCCTTAATCTTTAATATTTAGATCTGTATTTTCTCTAAAAACCCAACATTCTTGTTGAACACTATTTACTTAAAAAACACACAAATCATAACATCTCATTGAAGACAATGCATACATCCTCTTTTGGAAAAGTTTTATGTTTTTCTACGTTTTGAAGCGTGAAGTTATAAATAGAATGGGTTTTTTTTTCTTTCAAAAATAACATCAATTATTTACAGTGATAAGTTGTCTCTTCTGAAAAGTTCATAAAACATTTGTGGCTCTAAACAACTTTTGTTTAGCTGGTCTGTGGACAAAAATGGCTCTTTGGATTGTAAAAGGTGCAGGCTCCTGGACCATACCCATGAATTTTTGTCATTTGACATTTAGGTGACAGAATCAGCTCATTTTTTAAAATATAAAATACATTTTGGAGTGGCTATTTTTAAATGGAGAGTCCTTTGTATGATCACTTTAAATGTCAGTCACCTGAGGCTCCCAGTTTGGGTCAGATGGTTGAAGCTTGGACACAGTCAGTTTTCCAACAATAAACTCACATCAAACTGGTTTGGGATAAAGTTAGTTTTGTGCTCTGGATCCTTAACCTGTTTAAAAATTATGGATAATGTGTAAAAGATGACTCAATGAAATAAATCAGTTTAAGTTACTTTTACTATTTCTGACACAATGACTCTGTCTGTTGTAGGCTTTGGCTTAGTGACTTTTTTTCAAATGCAAATTACACCTTCAGCGTTATTAGAAGTATCCTCTTAGATTTACAGGTGACTTGGCTTTATATCAGATGTTAACATGTTTTTATCTTTGAATTAGAAAATTCTTGCTCAGCCGTCTGTACATTTATGCTAAAGTTTTACAAAAATTAATGGCATTTGGAAAAACATATTTTTTTCTCTTTCCAGCTGGGACACAGTGCATGAGCCAGTCTGAAAACCCAGAGGAGCAGAAAGCAGACATGAAGAAGGAGAACTCTGACCAGCACTTTTCACCATCCTCTCAGTCGGACCCGCGCGCCGTGGTTCTGATGGACCCCCACTTGGACCCCCTACCTCAGCTCCTGGACTTTGATGAGGCGCAGCGGCAGAGGGCATTCGATGGGAAGGTGTTCTGCTGCGGCATCTGTTTTTCAGACAAGCTGGGTGCCAGCTGTCTCTGCTTCAAGGGGTGCCAACATGTTTACTGTAAAGTGTGCATGACAGAGTACTTTCAGATTCAAATACGGGACGGCAACGTCCAGTGCCTTAACTGCCCTGAACCCGAATGTACCTCACTAGCCACTCCGTCACAGGTAAGAGCGGCAGATTAACTGTGAGTTTTCTCTACGTTTTCAGTTCACATCAGCAGTTCTCTCGCATCGTGGCTTTTTCATTCAGGTGAAACAGCTTGTGGACGAGGAGTTGTTTGCCCGATATGACCGTTTGCTCCTTCAGTCAAGCTTGGACCTCATGGCTGACGTCGTCTACTGTCCCCGTCACTCCTGTGGGATGGCTGTTATGGTGGAGCCAGACACAACCATGGGCATTTGCTCGGCTTGTCAGTACGCTTTCTGCACGCTGTGCAAGCTGGGGTACCACGGCGTATCTCATTGTAAAATAACGGCAGGTAACTACACATTTAACTCCTGTTGAAAATAGTTTTCAGGAGTGAAACTTTGTTAGAAAAGAAAACGTAGCACATTACAAATAAGAGGCAAGTGGGAGTCAAGCAGTTGGGTTGGAGCTGTGAAATGAGTTGCATTGAAAAGATGTGCCAGAGCTGAAATAAAATGTACACAGATGAAAATAAACCCCCACTGGAAATCAGAAAATGTATTTTCTAACTGTCTCAGCTTCTGCTTTGTTCCTCAGATGATCTGCGTAGCCTGAGAGATGAGTACCTGTCAGCCACGCCTGAGGGCCAGAAGTTCATGGAGCAACGCTTTGGGAAGAGGGTGGTCCAGAAAGCGGTGGAGGAATCCTTCAGCAGAGACTGGCTCAAGGAGAACTGCAAATGCTGTCCCCGCTGTGGAACCAATATACAGGTGGCCTTTACCTCCCCCTAGTGGTTACAATGCTTTAAGACATCAGAACCTTTAAAAATGGTTCCATTCAAATTATGTCTGTTCACAAAATGTTGCGGCACTTTGTATCTTTCAGAAAGTGGATGGCTGCAACAAGATGACGTGCACATCTTGTAAGCAGTACTTCTGCTGGCTGTGCCTCGGTGCCCTCAGCAAAGTCAACCCATACAGCCACTTTAACAACCCACACTCACCCTGCTTTAACCAGTAAGACACTCTTATCAGGTTTATCCACCTGATAAACCTGATAAGGTTTATAGGCACTTTCTTTATGGATGGGTAAAAAGACTCTAATAAATGCTGCTTTTGTTGCAGTAACATAATAGCTTGCTCTCTGCCAAGTTTCCTAAAGTATTTTAAAGAAAAAATCCACATCATCATAATTGGTTTCTAATCCTTAACGTTGAGCAAAAAGTACATTTTCATATATTCATGTTGTTTCCTGAGGAATAACTAAATTTTAGTGTAATTATGCTTCAGCCCTTTTTATAAACATTCCTTAAATCCTATGCGATGTTTCAAAACAAGACAAACTTAAATTGTTCTAAAATGTTTAAAAGAAATCAAAAAACAAAATTTAAGCCTTAAATATACAAGTATACTCTACTTTTTACACTAGGTTCTATATTGCATTTAATTATATTTTATATTTATATTCCTCAATTTACAGCTTTTTTTTAATCTAGCTACTTTTTAAATAATAAACCAGTTTCTCAAGCAGATGTTTAGAAAATTGCAATGGCAACATTATTGTATATTATCCATGTCCAGTTCTTGTGAAAATGAAGTTCAACCATGTCTGACCAGAGGAGCTGACTAAAACCTGTCATAAATAACCCTTTTGAAGCTCACTGTACCATAAGAACATGTTAAAGCTCTAGACTTGCATATGAGAAAGTCTAGAGTGTGTCTAGAGACATCGATGGCCAGTGTGTTTGTGCTGTCTGACTGTTTGTTTTGTCCTTGGCCGCTGCAGACTCTTCCATGGTGTCGATGTGGATGATGATGAATTCTGGAGCGATGAGGAGGACTGATGCCAGCGACGCCTCTCAGCTTTACATCTAAATGCACTTTATCCTTCATCACATGGCCATGGATTCATCTACGCTGGAACTGAAACGCCACCACAGCCACATACTTTTAACACAGTCATCAAGTGTTTTGAACATTGTCATTGCCATAGAGAGGACAGGAAGACAATCAGCTATGTAAAGTGTTTATAGTCACAGTCATTGTATTTAAATTATACAGGTCTCATAATATAAATTAAATAAACAATATAGATCTCCTGAACAGATGGCAAACAACTGCAGGGATTTTAGAAAAGTTTAGCATCTTTTCTGTTTGCCTTTACCTTTCACTAATAAGCTATATTGGTTAGTGTTTGGTTAATGGTCTAACAAGGGTTCTGATTATGAAACTGTTATAAACATTAAATCTCAAGTCAGTGAAAAATTTGCAAAGTAAGGAATATTTACTGTCATATAGATAATTTATCAAATAGACTATGTCCTGTCTTGTTTCGTAGCAAATAATTTCCTTATGTCATAGGCCTTATAGCAACCAGCTAAATATGGAGAATCTACTGAATGTTTTAATTAAAAACTTGAAGGAGCCTATCCTTATAGCCTGTCTCCACATTTCAGAAATAAAACACAGCACCTTTCTTTTCAAATTCAAGATCGATATTAATAATATTTCTGTCATATGAGGTATGTGTCCAAAACAGAAATTTCTCTCTCTATAATGACAAAGTCAAAGCACAATGAAATCATGAATAGTTTGAGTGTGTAGTAAAGTTCAGTGCATTGGTTTCTTCGGTTTGCAGCTTGAACTATGACTATAGTTTGTGGGCATGAAAAAACAGGCGCTTTATGCAGAGTTTGTGGTTGGCTACATTAGATTTACTCAGTTTTTTTTTTATTTAATAATGCCAAATAATTATACAGACAAAAGAGGCAAAAACTTAGAAAGACATGCTAAATGTTTACTTTACATTTCTGTTATAAAGGAATCCAACACAACAGTTTCAGAATCTTGTGTGATGGTTTGAAGCTGGTTCAGATTAGAAGAAACAAATCTGGATGCTTAGCCTTAAAGAGCATATGATGGAATTTTTGTTCCAAGTTCACATCAGCACTCTGTTCATTTCTCTTGTAAGAACACAGAATGACGTTCATTCAATGCACTAAAAAATAATAAATATTCTAATAAACGGTTGGTGACCTTTTTCTTTTCTGCATAACACCGTTACTCTTCTTATTGTGTGAATTCTCTGAAAGCATTCTAACGATCTTTGAGTTCACCTCCACATATACAGAAATTACAGAGTTGGAAATCTTCTACCATTTGCTTTCTAAGCCCAACATGTCAGGTGTCACCACTTTAACTACATAACACTTCAATTTCTAACATTCAGCCTGATATTGTACATTTTCATCAGATTTCTTTTGTTTCTAATTTACGTCAGCTTCTTAAGATATTGCATTCATCTTAAAATACTCAATTTTCCCAGAAAATGTTCTGAATTGGTTGACAGATGCCCTAAAAAGTTAGATTGCATTAAGATTTCAAGTTAAAATAATTCGGCACAGCTTTTTCATTAATTTAAATCAAAGTAGTAAGGAAAAGAAATTTATTACAAGCAGCTGGCTATTAAACTGTAGCAACGTGCTGAATTTAAAACCAGCATGTCTTTTTCTAAACCCCATCTGTCCAATAATCATTTCCTGCAGATTCAGTTTTAAAGAAAATAGCTGATTTCTTGATTCCACGTGGCATAACACATATTTCCATATCATTCTCCAGAAGAACAAAACAGTTCATTAATGTGTATTATTTGCTTTGTATTGCACTGTTTAACCAAATTTTATAATAAAATATATTATTTGACTATTTGAAATCGATGGAATTATTGGAGCAAACTTGGACAATATAACAAATTTTCAAAAAACTGAAAAACAAATTAAATACTGAGTTCTATAAATCAAAACTAAAAACCCACCTGTTTTGAATTGTTTTTGAGCCATAATTATGTTTTTTGTTGGCTCAAGTGGCTTTTATTTGAAAGTACTTTGACAGGAAACAGGGTAATCAGGAAGGGGGAAGATATGTGGCAAATGTTGCCAGGCTGGGAATTGAACCTGCAACCACCACCACAAGACTAAGGCCTTAATATGTGGGCTGTGCTTTGCCTCTGCGCCACCACAGCACCTGTTTTTAAACCATAATTAATAAAACATTGGCCAACATGTTTGATGTGTATGATTTTGGTGACAGCCCTCATCAAAATGTAATGTTTGTTCAATTGTTTACTGTACTGTGTTTTCTTTATAACTATGTAACATTCTGTTTTTATTATGTAAAGTACCTTGAACCACCTTGATGCTGAAATGTGCTATACAAATAAACATGATTGACTGATTGATAGCAAAACATGACTATCAGAGATAGTAGCAAAGCAGAATAAGGAATCTTTGCCTTTGCGTTTGCATTTTCTGGTAACATAGTTGGCATTTTGACCCTCTTTGGATGATTAGATTAGCCCCAAGTTCCCAGCAGCACCTTGTCACCTGAAACATGACCCGTATTTACCCTGTAATCCAGAGGTGATGCTGTGGCAGAGAGGGAAACAATGAAACGTCAAAAGAACAAAGAGCCTCCGTTTTAGCTGAACCTGAAAAGAGACATCATTGTGTAATCTCTTTGGCCAGAGTTGCTGACTGTAGAAAATGCTTTTTTAACGGCCCCTCTCTCCTGTCCTGTCCCCATCCCCTGACTCGTCCCCCCTCCTGTCCTTTTACATAGTCAATGAATGACTGATTGACTGGCTGGGCCTTTACCATGAAAGACTCCTGCAGTCAGAAACTCAAAGAACCAGTACTGGGAGCACCAGGCCTGCACAGAAACTTCCACACATCAGTCACCAGTTGTTCCTTGTTGGTTCAGAGAAGCAGATCAGGACTGAAAGAAGCAGGTCAGTGAGTTTTGATGCTTACAGCGCTGCCATCTTATGCTAAATTCTTAGAGCTCGACATTCAGCCATGACTTGGGCGTTATTTACCTGTAAAATGCATTAAATTCTTTTTGAGTATATTTTGTTCCTAATATATTTTCACGTTTGATTAGATTTCCATCCATCAAGACTGAAGTATTAATTGTGACAAACTAGTTAAAATACGAAAAATTGAAAAATGAGACATAACCTTTTCTTTCTGCATGTAAAACATTAAATTAAGACAATTTCTTTTTTTTTTTTTTTTATGTAATTAGGATTACCAAAAATAATGACTTACCTTTTCAAATCTTTGACTTATTGGCTCAAACCTTTTGTGTATCTTTCTGCAAGCTTTTCACAATAGATTGTTTGAATTTTGAATTCATAATTTCAGAGTTAAAATTAAGGTTTTCTGATGGTCCCTCCAAAACATTGCTTTTATTTTTCCTACCCGGCTTTACAGCAAAACTGGTTTGGATCATTGTTCACTCGAGAGATTGGTGCTCAAACTTTAACTTCCTAATATATAGCTGGTGAATGGGGTTGGGGGGTGTAAATTTTTCTTTATAATGGTCCCTCCTCATGATGGCATTTATCTAGTAAAGTGTACCCATCCCTCCAGCAGGAAATAAGTCAATACAATTCTGCCTCAAATTAGGATTTGAGGCACTCAAAGAAAGGGAAAGGTTTCCTCTGAGATGCAAACCAATGCATCACAGAGCATGCATAGGTTTGCAGAAAAATGCTTACATAAAATCATGTAGGGGATTTTAGAGTATGTGAACATTTAAAGAGAAAATAACTGAAAATTCTCAAAAAATATATCTCCTATTGTTCTGGTATTTAGCAAGTATAAATGATTTTGGTAATTCTAACTGACCTAATGCAAAAAAGGGAAGTCAGATTTAATATCTGACAGTGAGATAAAAACGTTTTGGCTTTTGTATTTAGTGTGTGTAAATATCTTGTTTTGATTATACATTATCTGTTTGAGACTAATGCATTTTTTATTTTATTAATTTAGAATATATAGATTTTGCCTACCTCTGGAGTTTGGCTGAGACATTAAACGCTGTACCACTGCGATCAGAAGGAGACTGAGACTGAACAGTGGGACAAGGAGCAGAAAGAGTGGCCGTATGATGATTGAGAGTGACAGAGAGCTGTCGGCTATTGTTCAGGAGATTTGGGATAATGACGTCAACCGACTGAAACCTGGAAAAGACTACAGGATTTCTCTGCAGGTGCACCGCACTCATGGACATCCAGATTAAGATAAATATGTTATATATGCACTTGTACCATTCTCACATTGTATTTTCTAAACTGAAATACTCTCACTTTAAAATGTACATTAATAATGAACATTGGTTAAAAGCAGTAGTTAAGGATCTTCATACGTTTTTGGAGTGAAACATAAAGTATGATCATTTGATGATTTCTCTCTGCTGCAGGGCAAAGCTGGAGACAGCATGGGTGACAATGAGAGCAATGACAGGGCAGGACTTCCTTTGTTTACATTTGTTGACGAGAATATTTTCAAAAAGGAGACATTTTTAGGTCAGTGCTCAAGTTTTTACTGCTACAAGCTTTCTGTTATCAAAACGTATGGCAGCTCTTTCACATATGCCTTGTAATTACACACGGGAGGACCCTTTTTAATTAGGTGTGTTTTTTAAAGTGTCACTGAGTTTTATCTATGGGTAACAGAATAAAGTAGGTTAAATACTCTAAATTTGCCAGATAGTCATAAAACTATGCATAATTCATCTTCATAAATATGTTGTAATCTGCTGGTTTTTCCACAAAAATCATGGTAAAATACATGAACCTTTGAAAAAAAACTTTAATGGAAACATTTCCACTGCTTATGCAACAGTCCAATTAACAAACATCTCAATTTGCTGCAATGATGTTATGCATTCCTGGCAGCAGGTTTGCAACAATTTCCTCCTCTTAAAGGGATACTACACCACAGTTATTGCATAATCACACAGCATGAATAGGTCTGCAGAAAAATGCTTATCTTCTTTCATATCTGATAAAAAAAAAATTTATCTAAGAAGAGAGAGGTGTTTCCAGAGTGAAAAAGAGTCAGAAAAAGGCCAATTTATTTTTCCTGCTTATTTTATTTTCTGAAACAATTCAGCACTCAAAGGATTGCTCAGAGGATTTCTGCTTAGCTGACTTGTTCTGTGTAATCTTTGTGTTTCTGGGATTGGACAGCTTTAAACATTACATAATTTCCTGTAGCACATGTGGACCAAAAAATAATGGGAATTTTTTTTTTTTTATTTGATTCTGCAGCCTTTATCTCCCTTTTGGATAACTATGAAAGTGCCACCGGTGAGCCAGAGATTGTAACTCCTGAGGAAGTGGCCGAGAACCACAGGTTCCTGGATGCCATCATTCAGACTCGCACTATGAAGGTACAGGAAATGGACCTATTACAGCTGCAGTATGTAACTTTTATAAAAAATAGGCTACATATTTATTAAAATTATGATTATGTCGTGACAGTATAGTATGAGACAGATAATCTGTAAAAAGGTTGATCTCCTCCACTTCCACTCTAAGCTGCCATCTGAAAAAAATGCACCACTCTTGATCAAAAACAACCAATCAGAGACAGGAGGAGGGTCTTAGCACTGTCAATCAATGCTGCTCAATGTGCTAATGGTGGGGAAACAAAGTATCGTTCCAGGAAAACCCTTTATCCACCGTTATTGGTGACCATGCTAACAAGACTTAGCAATCATAGCTGGCTATTTGGTGGTGGACCAGCTCTCAGCTTAGCTGAGAGAAAGTGGGAGGGGGTGAGAATGAGAGTGATTGACAGCTCTAAGACCCTCCTCCTGGCTCTAATTGGTTGTTTCTGACTGAATGGCATATAACTGCAGTTATTACTGGGAGCACTGGGAGAAGGCAGAGGTGCTTGATTTTTAAAATTTTTTTTTTTATAGAAGTTACGTACTGTAGCTTTAAATGTAAACTGACAAAGCGATTTTTTATCAAATTTTTGCTTGATAAGTTCTTTAAATCAATTAATGTAATTTTCATCAATCAATATGGTTCAATGTGAATGAAATTTGACAGATCACTGAAAATAAACTTGTACATAATGCTTTTAGATAGCGCATAAACACCTGGTGGAGAAGCAGCTCTCTCCTCAAGATGACACAGAATTCAAGGAGCAGCTCTACAGAATCTGGTTTGAACTCTATGCAAGGAGAGGATCCAGCAGGTGGGTGGTAACTGCCACAGCATCTAAATATAACTCTATACAAGGAATCTAACAGCATGATGGCTACCACCTCACTCAGAGAATATGTCTCAGAAACGTTAATGCCACCATAAAATACAGATATAGCCCCTCATGTTCGTAAGCAGTGCTTCCGCAGGCGTTTTAGCTACAGCTTTAAAATAATGTAGGTGATTCCATATGGTGTTTAGTTTTTTCTTCTTTTTTTATTTTTTAACAAAAAAAAGTAATCATTATGATAACGTGAAGGCAAACATGTTGCTGGTCTTATGCTCTTGTTTTTGCCCACAGGCCAGACTCTTCAGGATTTGAACATGTGTTTGTTGGGGAGACAAGAGGAGGGCGGACTGTCATTGGTTTTCACAACTGGATCCAGCTGTACATACAAGAAAAGCTGGGTCACATTGATTACAAAGGCTACAGTGTCACAGCAAATTCTCCTCAGGTATAACATCCCCTTATGTATTGGTGATAATTTGACTCCCTATCTATTTAGATTTGTACACATAACTTGCTTAATCCTTCCTATTCCCCTTTTTTAATTTTCAACGTAGCCTGACGAGAACAAGCACATCCTGGCATTACAGTTCAGCTGGAAGAACGGCATAAAGCCCAAGGGCAGCATCTTCATCGGGGTCAGTCCTGAGTTTGAGTTTGCCCTCTACACTCTCAGTTTCCTCACCTCACCAAATGAGCGCGTCAAAGTGCAGTTCAGTTTCTATGACGTAGAGATTGTCTGTCATCATTACAACCAAAAGCATATAGGCACCACCTTCCCTGTGCTACTTAGGTACAGGAATCCTCAATAAGACTTGACTGGAAAGCAGTCTGAGGTATAACCACTCCAACACACGAGCTTACAAAGTGTCACAGGTACTGTTACTGTCTTTTTCTTTTACACAAAGATACAATAAAAGTTTCAAGACCCATCCACATTTGTTTTTTTTTCTTTCTGTCCCTTTTCTTTTTTTCTTTCTGTTTACTGGCCTGCAAAAGTATTCATATCCTTTCAACTTCTCTTTTTATATTTTTTTAAGCTATAACCATAAATATTAGTGTTTTTTTTAATGTTATGATTGACAAGTTAAATGAAAATAAGGCAATAAAAACAGCAAAGTGAGGCAAATATTTAGTCTTTATTATATTTATAATATTATCTCTTTAATCAGATACAATAAATCTTATAATTATAAAAGGATTGCAAAATTGCTAATCTATAAAGACCTGATCCACATCCAGGTCTCCCTCAAAAAGGAGATTCTGTCTCAAGGGACTTTCTGTAAAATAATGGTTAAATAAGTTTAAAAATCCGCCTAAATTGACAAGTTAATTTTTTTTGTTGCTGTAATTTGGTATACAAATAAACTTCTTTTGCCTATTATTTTTTTAATATTATTATTATTGTTTGTTTTTTTTCTACTTTCTTTGGTCAGTGCCAGTATAATCTTACAAAAAGTTTCAAAATTGTAGCAGCTGAAAATATTTTTTCCATTTTACATCAAAAGAGGGCGGTAGAGAGTTTGTTTTGGCGAATGACGTCAATGATTTGACGACGGTTTGTTAAGTTGGGGAAGAAACGGAAGCTGCCGTGATTACTTTTCAAAGTTGAAACACATATACATTTATTGGAAGTCGAAAATTGAACGAAATGTATGTTAAGAAGAGAATATGGATTAAATTAAGCTAAAAAATAAGTAGAAAATATACAAACAAATATATTTTAGGCAGCACTGCTCATTAGTCGTCAAAATCAACCGGAAGTAATGCGTGACCTGCTGTGTTTTACCTTTACAACATTATCAGTTTTCCTTGATAGAAGCAGTTTTCCATTTTGACTGTCGTATGTTTTAGTTTACACAGTTATATAATTTTGTTTCGATTAGTCGTATTGGTGGTGTATTATCTGTTGGACTAACTACCGTTTGGAGAGGAATGGCGGAGTCGAGCGCCAGGTATCAGCAGGTAGGTGAAAACACGGCTTCGTCTCAAATTGGCGTTAGCTGCTCACTGTTAGCCACCCAAGTAGGGGTGTTTGTCTTATCTCGTTTTCTTTAATACGGCCTTGTTTTGTGTTAGGAAGATCAATATCAATCAGAGTGAAAGATCTTATTAAATTTTGTTGTGAAGTATATCCTTTTAGATGACAGAAACCTGTTAAAACAAAGCGAATGTAAGCACACAAGCTAAGACGCCCACCCAAACATCAGATTCAGCAAAGAAGTGAAAAGCTGTCCCTCTGTAAACGACTCTAACCGGAAAATAAAAACACATTCATATGACCTGAAGTCTTTACATTAGAAAGAACAATACGATTTAATTCAAATTTGGCTTCAACATCAACTTACATCATGGGATTTTCAATGTTCTGTTTTTAAACAAGTAAAACCTGGACTAGATTTTTCTACTAAGACTGTGGGTACTTAGAAACTTAATTTATAATCTGTAAAACGTCCACTTACATAAAAAAAGCACATTTTATTAGGGTTGAGCTCTAAAACTGCAACACGTAGATTGGTCCAATGTGGACTGGAACATTCCTATTGGGAGGTAATTTTTGTTTATGAATTATTCATTAATTTGAAAAACAGATTTGGACTGGCATGAAATCCTGCAGGAATGATAAACTCTAGTAAACATTGCCTGGTTTTATGATAACAAGCTATTTAAGCAACAACAAAATACTAAAATATAAGACATAATCAGGAATCTTATTATTTTAGACAGAAAAACTGTTTAAAATAATAATATTGCTACTAAAACATAAAGCATATTGATTATTGCAAATTATTTGCATTGTAATGTTTGTTATTTTTATATGTTTTTTACTTTTTTTTTTATACCTACATAATCAGAAATTGCAGACATTATCCTACAAATATGCAGTTTTACTCTTTAAATTACACAATTAGATATAATTGGTATTTAGCTGATTCCTCGGTCACTTAGCCTGCAGATGTTTTACTAGTAGTTTACCCACATTATGTATGAGAGTGACAGGTGGTCTTTCTATAGTTTCTGAGTCATGATTGTCTATTGTGATTTTTTTTGGCGTGATTGTAAATATTGTTAAACCTACAGATTGTTTTTTTTAGTCATCAAGGACAAGGTGTGGTAATCATTTTTAAGAAAACTGTGCAGGTTCATTTGGTGTTCTTCTGTGCTTCATACAACCAGAGAAAACTATATTTTAAAGTATATATTTGACCTTTCTATTTATATGTGATTCATGTACATTTTCATGTACATTATGTAAATTTTCTTCTCTAGCTCTCAGCGAAAGCTCCCTCCCAACCCACTATTTACCTTCACTGGCACGTATAATGTTGCTATATGTCCTGTCTCTGAATGTTGCTATATGTGCAGAGGTTTTTCTGATATGACTTTTTGTCCCTCGTCCTTCCTGATGTTATCATTTCGTCTTTCTCTAAAAATAAAGGGCAACGCCTACAATGGTTTCAGCCTCAGGCACCCCGTCTTCCTTGTTTTTGTCTGTTTATTGTCTTCTTTGGATGGGTTGTACTGGAGTGAATTTTGTTGTGCTTTGGTACAACAACAATAAAAGCATTCTGATTCTGATGTAGATAAACAGGAGATGCAGTGGAACTGATTCTCAATAGCGTTGTATTTCATTTATTTGTTCTCATCATTATTTTGGGCTTAAACTTCCAGAATGAGTTCATGTCTATACAGCCTGCATGGAGTGACTTGCTATCGTGGTTATTTATGGTGAAACATTAAAAGTGGTTTCACTAAAACAAACCTGAACTTTCTGTGTGACTCCACCTTCCTGCTGCTGTAACTGGGTTCATTTTTCATTGCTCATCCTCAGCATTGATAAAATTTGATAGAATGTTTTTCCTGTCTTTGTTGCTCTGTGAAAAAGCCTGAAAGTAATGTTGGGTGATCATATCTGCTTGGTTTTATGCTGTTGTTTTTGCTGACATGAGAGAAATAGGTTTCACTAAGCCTTGAATGACAAGACAGAAGCTGATTAAGTGGTTTTGTTATAATTGTAATGTTTGTTTTCTGCTTTTAATGAAGAAAATAACATGAAAAAAAAGAAATGAGACATGCATTCATGCTTATTTTTCTGAGACTTTCTTCCTTTTTGAAAGCTTATTGTTGACTCATAATTTGAAGTTCCACTTCACAACTTGACTTTATGTGACAATGATAATTTAATACCAGTTTTGACGTCCTTTTAATGTTTAAAAATTACCTTTTAAAGAGAAGGGATCATCCAGTGTACAAACTTACATTTTGCTTCTTCGTCCTCCAGCTGCCCAACGAGGAGGACAGCGAGGAGAGCCCCCAGGTTGCAGCTGATGCTCCTCCTCCATACAGCAGCATCGCAGCGGATAGTCCTGGTAAAATTGACTCCTTTTGGGTGGATTCTCTAATGCTGAGGTGTTTTTATATCAGAAGCATTCAGGGGATTACAACAACTATGGTCTGCATAGGAGCAACTTAATGAAATAAGCTTCTACTAGATCAACTTTACCAGAAAAACATGAGTGACAACCTCTGCATCATATTACCTAAAACCAAAACAAAAAAATCTTTTATCATAGGATGAGGACATAAATATGTACTCTTTTAGTGTAATTATGGTGAGATATAGAAGTATCTTCAAGCTCCTCAGTGGTTACTATGCATGTTACATGTGAAAAGTTGCCTTTAAATGTGCTGCTCTTCAGTGTATGAAACCATGCTATTTTATCTACAGCCTACTTTGACTACAAGGAAGACGGGGTTTTCCCTAAGCCTCCATCCTACAACGTAGCAACGACGCTTCCTTCCTATGACGAAGCAGAAAGGACTAAAGCAGAGACCTCTGCTCCCCAGGTGACTGGAAGGGTGAGTGGCTCACTTTTTCTTTTCTCTGCGTCATCCCGTTACCTGTTAACATTGTCTCACTCTAACATACACTTAAACAGAACTTTTTCTCAGAAACTTCCGGAGTTGCTTGCAAGGCAGGAAGTGTGCAGCGCCCTAGATTGAGATATTTTTATGTTCCTTTAATATCTGATTACATCTGTGGTTTGAACAAAACAGTTTCATAAGACTAAAAACTGCTCTGCACTCTCGTGAAAGAAAATACAGTGATGCCTTTGGAAAAAGGAGGTTAACTAATGCATGCTTTAGTGCTTAGAACTAATATGTAAGCATTATTTCTCCACAAGTAGAAGTTTATAAAACAGTATTATTTGTAAAGTGATGATGGGATAAGAAGCATTATTTGTAAAATATAACTAACTAACTAAAATATACTTACTTAGTCATAACTGTATTTTCAGCTCAAAAGTGTTGTCATCCTGTGTAAAGATGAGTAAAAATAACCTTAAAAAAATCATTTTTTATTACAGAAGCCTCTTGAACATTTTAAATTGAGTATATTAAATTATTTTGCAGGAAAAAAAATCAAACAAGAAAGGACTCAGCCTCCAGAGTCTAATTGTTGTTACCTCTGCCTTGTGTATTTTGAAAAATCCTACAACAGAACTTAGTTTTTATCTGGAAAATTTCAAAAGGTTGGAGTATTCAGAGTTGTACTATTCCTCTTTGCACAATATTTTAAGATCTTTCAAAGTTCTGATGGCCTTTTGCTCATTTGGGTATAGCTACATGCTCATTGTTAAATGTAGATTTTGTGCTTGTTAAACCATTTCTGTATTAATTTGGTCATATGTTTTGGACCATCATCCTGCTGAAAAGCCCAATAGAGGACCAGTTTGTTTTCTGGTGTTTTTATCTAAAACATCTTGGTACCTCTCACTTAGTCTTTAGTCATATCTGACTAGAAAACACAATTCCAGTTAAATTCCCAGTGGAGATCAGAGGTTTTTTTGTACACTAATGAGGGATTCTCAAAAACCAACATGATGGTTTGATCCAGAGAGATTTCATTTTATATAAGACAGCCTGTTTTAACTTGTCATTTTCTTTGATTGGTTATTTTCATTGTGTTTCTCTGCCACACATTGCTTTTCGCTCAGCAGCAACCTCATCACAGAGAACGCCTGGAGACTTTTGACGATATTATTCACAGTTCACTGGAGGTAATCTGGAGTAGTGTGTGATGAAAGGAAGCTTATTAGTCCTAGTTTGTGTTGTGAAAACAGAAATGTCCCAACATTGTGTTATGTTTTCAGTACCCCCCTTCCCATGTGTTTTGTAAAGTGTTAGTTATTTCTAGTTTCATAGAAGACCCAGAGGATCTGTGGAGTTAAAGGTTGTAGTCACAGTGACCATGTTGATTTAGGTTTAGTGTGTTGTGATGTCTCCATTTGTCTCCCAATAGTTTCTGAGATTACTCCACATTTTCACAATATGCAGGTAGAACATGTCTCAAATTCAGTGTCACGGCTGGACTTAAACAATTTACTCAAAGTACAGTAGCTTTTAAAAGTATTCATACCTTCTAAACATTTTGACATTTGGTCACTGATCTCAAATGTTTTGCTGCCTCCAACAGGTTTTCTTCCAGGATTACCTCATATTTAGTGCCACGTATCATAACTTTGGCTAAAAATGAAAAAGAACCAGTTCATGTTTTTGAAAACAGATACAGTAACAAATCTAAGTTTTTGATCGTTTTTCACATTTTTCTGATAATATTTGCTTTGAATTTTCTGAAGTATGCTTTTAGGTCTACTGTCTTTTCAGTGCAGAATTCAGTTGGAATCTATATGTTTATAAAAAGATTCGTCTTCTTTTATGTTTATCTTTATTTTAAGTTGCTAATGAATGCTGGTTCTTGAAAAATGAGAAGACATTCTAGTCCTAAACTAGAAATTTGCCTAAAATGTGTTTATTTATTTTTTTATATAAAGTCATGTGACATTTGCAGCTCTAGACAAGTCTTATTTGGCTGTACTGAGAGCAAAATGACTTTAAGTTATAAAGGTTGCAGACCTCTGCTTTAGTGATTTGTACTGTTGATTTTCCTCCTCACCATTTTGCATAAAGATCCAAAAGTTAATTATTTTTTGAAAATCTCCTTTCACTTCACATTTATCAACTCCTTTGTTGGTCTGTGTCACAAAATGTGATTAAAACTCACAAACAAAAGTCATCTTTATATATGACAAAATGTCGAATAGTTCAGGAGATGTGAACACTTTACAAGCCTCTGTAGGGAAGCTCTGCTGAGCTCCAGCTTTGCTAGGATGTATTTTCAGCTTTTAAAGTTTTTTGTGATCTATTGTGTTGCAGGATGAAGACTTCATCACCAGAGATGATTTTGATGATGCTGATCAACTGAGAATAGGAAATGATGGCATCTTTATGCTCACGTTCTTCAGTTAGTTTCTCATGGCTTTGCTCAGAATAATCTAAAAGTATTTAGATTATTTGTATTTGTGACTACAAGCTTAAATCTTTCCATTTTGATCTCCCATCCGTCTCTTTTCAGTGGCCTTCCTGTTCAACTGGATCGGCTTCTTCTTGTCTTTCTGTCTGACCACTTCGGCGGCCGGACGCTACGGGGCCATCTCTGGCTTTGGACTCTCCCTCATCAAATGGATTCTCATCGTCAGGGTACGGAAACCAAAACCCAACATCTCGCTGCACACACACAACACAATAAACTGTGGCTTTATTTACACACAAAGAAATCAAAAAAACCTCAAACACCACAGTGGCATTTAAAATGCTTTCTCTGTAGTGGTTAGCTTGTTTGCGCTGAACTGTTTCCTCAAAGATCTCTTGAAGACCGTACTCCTTTCTTTGTTCGCCTTTTAAAGGTCAGAACTCATTTGAGTGAAACCATCGCAGGCCATATTTGTTCTAACTGGTTATTTGTGACTTGGGTTTTTAGTTCTCCACATACTTCCCGGGTTACTTTGATGGACAGTGCTGGCTGTGGTGGGTGTTTCTGGTATTGGGTAAGTAGCAAGCCTCTGCACTTAGATGAATCATTCATTTACTCCTGATTGTGACGCATTTTGGCCCTTATGAGGTTTATCACAGAGGTGTTGTGAAATCACATGTTGTGTAAATGGCACTGAATTCTGGGAAAAGTGTTGTTTATGCACTTTGGAAATCTCAAGGTTATTTAAAAACATAGTTTTTGTATCAATAATCTTGACATTTCTGTAGTATTAAGTTTTGATTCACTTCTATGAATCATCGACTGCAAACAGCACTTTGTGTACAGTTTGCTAAAAGCTGTGTCTTTGATGAATATATGAATGAAATCTTAAGTTGTATATTCGATATACTGTGTAAAGTATTTGTTTTTATTGTTAAATTAAAGAAATAGAAATGTCTTATTTTAGATTTTAGAACAAAGGTGCCAAACTTTTACAAGACAATAAAATCAATTTATATAAATGTATTAAAAATACAAAAAAGAATATGTAGTTTGCAGCTGATGACAAAATGAAACAACAAAACAAAAAGACTGATTTTTCCTTGTATCATTACTGCCAATGTCTTGTGAAAATGTGATTTAGATATAGCATGAAAAAGCACAAAAATATTGGAAAAATGCTAGAAATTGTACCTTTTTATACTTGAAACCATTTCTTAACTCTCATTTTTGGCCAAAAAAACAAAGATTCTAAAGAGCAACAGGTGACTCTGGATTTGGCAGCTTGACTGGATCATTGTCTTTTTTAAAAGACAACTTTGAGTCCTCTGAATTTTGATATAAAATGTGCGGGTATTTCAAAGAGATGAGCAAGATGTCTGCCGGTAAAGCTGAATAAAAAATTGCATACAGCTTTACTGGTGGAGTCAGGAACTGGATAGTAATTCTAACATCATCATTTAGAAAGTTTTTCCATTTTTCAGTCATTGAGTTCTACCATTATTTTAAGAAAGACGGTTCTTTAGTTTCATGGTTCCCCTTCTTTATGTTCTCTTCAGGCTTCTTGCTCTTCTTCCGCGGATTCATCAATTATGCCAGAATTCGCAAGATGGCCGACACTTTCTCCACTCTGCCCCGCACCCGAGTCCTATTCATCTACTAAGCCCACAAGGAATCAGTATTTCTTATGTTTCATGTTTGTTTCTACCATGACACAAACTGTCAGACAATTTCCAGTCAGAAGGAGGAGTGTATTTTCTCTCATTGAAACAAATTGAACAGATTGACTTTAGTCACCCTCCTCCCCTTCTTATTTTGGCGTTAAACGGTAAATACAGAGAACTCTCTATGGCACTTCAGCTTTTGATGGTGAACTGTGAAGTGCTCTCTATAATTATGACATTTCCAAATGAATGCCTTACTCAGTTCTGTTGCAGAAGTTCTCTTTTGCCACCAGGGGGCACTATTGTATATGTTATTTTCCCTCAAATTACTGCCCTTTAATGCAGAAGAGACTGATCAACAACCCATGTCTCTGTGGGTGATTCGCAGGTTATGGATTGATTTATGCAACATGAGCAGATTTACTTCAGCTTAATATGCTTTTGAATTTTCCAATCAGTGCTGTTTGTTGCTAATGAAATAGTAAACAATGCAGTAGATATAAAGGGAATATTTTAAAGATTTGTTTTTTTTTTGGTTCAGCTGCTAAGAGGACCAAAGAGGGCCAGCTGTCACATTTTACCATAAAGATTTATTTTTCATGCATTCACAAATTGTCGGTGTATTTGTTTTCTTTTTTTATTACCTGCTGAAATGTTGATCAACGAGAAAGCTTTTTGGATACGATTATAACTGTTCTCTGGATTTAGATGTGCAATGTGACATTTCAAACTAATAAATTGCTCCAACCAATGAGATTTTTCTGAGTAAGTTTATGAAAAGAAAGTGATCAATATAATTGCCTAAAGCCCCTGCAGTTCTGCTGGTTATTGAAGGCAGAAATAACTAGCTCCTTTTTTCCTTGATTTTCTTTGGTGTTTTTTTTAATATGTAAAGCTTAATTCAAAAGTTCAGATCTTAACAGAGTCGGGTCTATTACTAGTAGACAATTTTTAAAAATGGTACAAAGGCCTTTTGGGGTTTTTATCAGAATCACCATGGATGACTTTACAGGATTTGTATTTTCAGTTTCAGTATTTTCCTGTTCTCTATATGAAAATACTTGTTTTAATATTTATTTTTCATTTTCTGTATTATATTGTGCATGTGCTATTCTTTTCATACCTGTCATTTTTTTCCTCCCTCATGCCCTTTATTTTCCCTACAGAATGTTCCTTGTGTCCAGCCTTTATCCTTCATGTCTTCCTCCTTTCATCATCCTTAATTGATGCCATTTCATCCATCTTCACTCATGTCTTCACATTGCAGAAATATCTACCATAAAATGATTGTGAATTTTTGTGTTTTATGTAGAATTAAAGGATAAAGGACTAGGAATTTTAGGAAGAAGACTCTAGAAAAGTGCAATTTCTTCATAAAAATATGTAATACATTTGACTTAATCAGACTTTTAAGAAAAGGTTTAAATCCAACTGTTTCTTGCAAGATGTACTTGTGCTAAATTTAACACAGGAGACATGTGGTTGCCAAAGTGGAGATGATTTACCGCCGGTGGCTGCTAATTACACATGTCAGCTGGGTTTTTCTGTGCAGATGAGAAAGCAAAAGGTCGCCCCACCTGGAAGAAATGTTGCACCAGCTGAAACAATCGTTTGGTATAAATGGAAGCTTTTCGTGTCACTTTCTCATCTCTGATTTCCCCCCCAGATGTAAGCTGACGTGTAAAGTATGAAACAAGAATGAGCCATAAAATGTGTAAAAATGGCTGATTCTGTTATATAGAACAAATGGGGAGGCAAATTACAAAAATCAATCCATTGCTTCACTATGTTGTTAAAAAGCCTTGCATGTGCATCTCAATAAATTAGAAAGATGTCAAAGTCCATTTATGTAATTCAGTTCAAAAGGTGAAACACATTTTATAGATTTTAGACACAGTAATATATTTTAAAGAGATTTTTGTTCATTTTGACTATTGCTTCTGAAAACTAAAAATTCTAATTCTCTGTGCGTTCAGAAAGCATTAACATTGCTTCACTTAGTTTACTTTTTATGTTACAGCTGTGCCAAATAATAATAAAAAAAATCCCCTGAAAACTCTACACTTAACACCCATAATGAAAATATTTTTGCTGATATAGCAATACAAAAAACACCCCATAAGAAATTACATGTGCAAAAATTCTAACAGCCTTTGCCATGAAGGTCAAAGTTCAGCTCTGGTGCGTCCTGTTTCTACTGATCGTCATGGAGACCTTTGAAATTCACTAATCTCTTCCAAAAACATGTTTTCAAGTTATTATACGGTGTTGTGTGTGGAGTTAAGAGAGACAAAATGCTTTCATAATTTATTTTAGAACATTGTTTTAACAGAACAATCTGGGAAAAAGTAAAGGTTTGTAAAATTCTGCAGTCTTATGGCCATTAATTGCAACAAAGACTGCTGAATAAGTCACCTGTTCTTAGTGCAGTATTCAAGTGTTAATGAAAAGTTGAGTGGAAGGAAAACATGCCCTGTCAACATGGATAGTTGCAGATGATTGTCAATTTAAGATTGAGGAGTTTAAAGGAGATTTACAGTGTTTCAACATGGATGTTTCAAGGACATGGGTTTCAAGCCTCGCATGTTAAGTCACCTTGAACCATTATGAAAAACTGCTCCATCTAGGCTAGTCCTTTTATCAGTTAGAAGTAGATTTTGTGTTTCATTTGAGAAAGTCACTGAGTCTGATGGCAAAAGTCTGAAATACCTACAGTCAGTCAGGATTTGAGGAGCCATGTTGTCTGCGGGTGGTTGGTCCGCTGCGTTTCATTAAGTCCAAAGTCAGAGCAGCTGTGTACCATTAAGTTTTAGTGCACTTAACACTTCCCTCTGCTGACAAGCTACATGACAATGCTGGTGTTATTTTCCAGCAGGACTTGGAAACCTCGCACAATTCTAAAAACACTAAATACCTGCTTTGATGGCTGTGGTACCTCTGTGCTTGGTTGGTCAGTAAACTGACCTAAGAAAACAAAGTTTGTAAAGGGGAAGATAAGAAACACCAGAGCTAAAAATGCAGATGAAAGACACTACTAAAACAACCTAAACACCTCAGTAAGGACACAGGCTGATCACCTCCATGCCACATTGATTATTATTGATTATTGAGTTATTAATGCAAAAAGAAACCATGCCAGGTCTGGACTGTATATACTGTACAGTCAGGCAGGACAGTAAATCAATATCAATATATATTTACTATAGACATGTGATCAGTATCAATAGAAAATACATGTGACAGAATATTCAATGCTCAATATATATATAATAGTTACTAAACTCAGATCCAGAACCCCACTGCATGCTGGGAGATGTAGGCAGAGGAAAGGATTTAGCTGCTCAACTCAGTTAAGCAAGGTTGGTGGCATCAACTAACTCACTCACTCTTTGGTTACCTAGCAACTCACTTGCTCTTTGGTTACCTAGCAACGGTTGCTAGGTAACCAAAATAAATAACGGAATGGAGTGAAAACTGTGAATAAAACAGGAAAGGTCATGCAACCAGTTTGGCAGTTTTCAGATATTTACAACATAACCTAAATATCCATTTTGACTTATATGAAATGCTTTTATAATGATGTTTTTCATCCATATCGTCCAGCAATATTGTACAGTTCATACATACCTCTTAAAACGCTGACATTTCCTGATTAAAAAGACACTTTTTATTGGTCTTATGTAATATTTAACTTTCCTGCATTTCCTTTTTACATTTTCTCTTCAGCAGCAAAGTCAAGTCTGGCTGAATCAGGTTTAACTTTTTCATTAGTTTATCAAATAGCCTACAGGGTAGAGGAAAAAGACAAAGGTCACCAGAAAGACCTTCAACACCAGTCCAATGAATCACCACGTCACCAGATGACCCTGAATAAACAAACTTCACTTTGCCAGGTGCAGAAGGTCTGGCTGTTGACAGATCTGCAGGCCGACCTCTGCAGTGCACACAAAAAAAACAAAAAACAAAATTCCCGCTCTGCTTGCCTTGCATCTGCTGCGGACCGTTGTTCTTCATCTTTTCCAGCAGGGTCACTCAGTACAGGTGATCTTGTTGTCCAGATGTCATTCATAAAATAACTACATTGTGCCAAGACCCGTCTGTGTCTTGTCAGGCGCCATCGATTTCCACAGACGGAAGTTATTTCTCGGAGTAATTGATGAGAATGATGTGTGCTCGCCAAGTGCTTGCAATGCCTGCATGTTTTAGCTATCAGAAGATAAGAAGAGTCTTTATGATTTACAGAGAGTGTGGGAGTGCTATATTTTTCTGGCTTTAGTTTAAAAGATCTTGTGTGTGCGTGTGTGCACAATGCAGATTGTGTTCATGATAAGAAAAGTCTGGCACCCGAGACAGTGGGAAGACTTTAGACTGATGTCTTTCTGATTTGATATGAGGTTTTATATTTAATATTGAAATGCCAGTAACTGTAAAAAGCTTACCTGGTATTAGGTAATATCACTCTGTTAATTTATTTTAATGTAGACATAAAAACAATTCTTTTAAGGACTTACATGTGTCTTGCTCAGTTTTTGTTTAAATGACAGTGTGGCAACAGTGTTAGCAACACTTTCCAAACAAATCTTACTTATCTCTCTCTCTCTAGCCAAAGTCTCTGGTTTGGATTTCAAAAATTACCACCTTACTCACTTGTTTGGTTGTTTGGAAACACGGCAATATGTTCTGTGCTCTAATCTGTCCTGGCTAGTAGCTGTGTTATCCATTAGCTTGTTTAAAGCCACTTCATTCAGTTTTATTACTCTGCTTATGAATAACAATAATCACCCCCAGCCTTTTCCTATCTGATTTGTAGACATAAAATGTAGCGTCTAAGAGCATTCTGTCAGTGCTATCATTGCTCAGAATCACTCTGGATCAGCTGTCAGCAAGCAGGTTTTGTTTCCATTGTTGGGGCTCATAGATGTACAGTTGCACCCTTTCGTATGTCCTGACAACTGTATTATTCAATTCTCCTCCTTTTCAGAAGGCTTTATGCAGCTGCTTGTACCGGTAAGTTGTATTTTACCTGGTTATGCTGCCTCTTCTTTGTCATCAGAGGCAAGTGTTTTGTTATTTCTCTATTTGTGTGATATTTTTGTAATATTTTTATTAAAACCAGTCCACTCAGTGTTGAACAATTGTCAGAAAGAGATGCGTAGTGCTAAGATGAGGCCTTTAAGGAGGCAAAGGGGCCAGCACTTCAAATGCCGTGTAAGCACCTATTCAAAAAGAACAAATAATGAATAGATAGTCAATAATGTTTACATTTAAACAAACAGCATTGCTCAACCTAAACAGCTATTTGCTGCTTCACTTCCTGCAGGCCATCATAGCATCACCCACCAAGAACATTATGTTCATTGCACTGCTGATCAGCTGAAATCAAGTGTTGAGCAAGAATGGCAAAACATTTTTGCTTTCAAACTGTTTCAACTGCTTTCTCAAACACATACCGAGAGTGGTTGTGAAAAACGGTGATGCAACTGTCTGATAAACATGTACATGAGCCAGCTTTTTTTTTCTTTTTTTTTTTTTGAATTGCATTCTTTCATTAGATAAAAAAAAAAAAAAGTTAGAATAAATTACATTCAACAATAGAAAGGACTAAGACAACATCATGGAGACTTGGTGATGTTTGCAGTAATAAACAGAGCTAAGTTGTAGAGCTGATATGTGCTCCATAGGGCAAAATAAAGAGAAAAGATTTATGAAAAATTCTGTTGTAGCACATTTATGGTCAGAGATAATCATGATAGTTCACTCAGAACTGTGATCTTTTGAATTACAATTGATTCCTATCACTAATAAACAAATCCTCACATTTATGACTTCCTGTTTGAGAAAAAGTTTCAAACTATGTGCTAAGATTTATTTAAGACTCCACTTCCTGCCAGAGAGCTCCCATCACCTTGAGACAAACAGCCGTCAGCTGGAGCCTCATGCTGTCAGACTGAGCTTCAGATGGGAGGTTCCCAGGATGTGGGGAGGATGTGGGTTGCATCCAAATGATATATCCTTCTCCGTGTTTGGTGTTTGATTGGGGCAGAGGGGAGGAGTGTTATCACTGAAGTGTGAGTCATCCTGACCCTCCTCTCCCTCTTTCCCACCACTTCACATGTAAACGTGTCTACGTGTCATACGTGGTTTTAATGAGCTGCACATCATGTCTTTGTACACGCATGATGCTTGTGTGTGCACAGTGGAGAATGGCGTGAGCATCCCAGAGTACGGGGTGTGCATACGTGTGAGGCTGGTAAAGCCATGGTGAGTCATCCACAGGCCAGCATCGCCTTGTTACCATGGGTCACACTCAGCAGGTACTCCACCTCTCTTCCATGTCCTCCACCTCCATCTCCTCCCTTTTCCTCTCTGAATCAGCGATGACTCCCCCCATTCCCTCTGAGCCCCCCTCCAATGACATCATCATCCCCCTCCCCTAACACTTTGTTGTGGTGAATCACACTGTACGTTGAGATTTTTTTCTGCTCCTTTCCTCAGACCGAGCAGCAGTGTAAACCTGAAGGCTGCGCTCGTCACCGGAGCGTTTTTATCTCTGAGGGTTGGGGGCGACTGGCATCCGTTACAAAGCACATGCAGAACTTACATTACAGACTTTGTCCTATCCAAAAGTGGTTGGACTTGCAGTTTTTTTTTTTTTTTTTACAACAAACTGTAATTCTTTCTGGGTTACAAGCACCTTAAATGCAAATACAACATTAGCTTGAATGTTTTCACTTTTTTCACTTTAATGTGTTAAATTGGGATATTTTTGTGAATGACCAACAAAATTAGCACAAAATAGTGAAGGGAAAGAAAAATGATACAAGATATTCACACGATTATAGGAAAAAAATCAGTAAAATATGTCATCTTATTTATTCTCATGCTCATAAATAAAATCTTATGTTTGTTCAGAAGTTACCTAAATAGTAAATAGAGCCCATATGTAAAGGCTCCAGAGATTTGTGCATGCAAAATGCGATACTAACATAGGACCTACCCAGAACACCCTGTTCTAAGTGTGAAATACGGAAGTGGCAGCATTGGGATGTGGGGATTCTTTTCTTCTACAGATCTAGGGAGCAAGACAGAGTTGATGAGAGAATAGATGAAAATTATTACAAAGTAATCCTGAAGCAAAACCTGTTAGAGGGTGCAAAAGACAAGACAGGGGTGAAGGTTCATGTTTCATCTGGACAATGCATGACCCTAAATGTACAGCAATAAAATGGTTTTCACAGATGCTTTCCAACAAACTGATAGAGTTTGATGTATTTTGAAATGAAGAAAGGGATAAAATCTTCTTAAGTTGTGTTCAGCCATCGCAGAAATTCTCCCTTGAAAACACTGAATTTGATGGTTGAAACCTGACAAATTGTGAGAAAGTTCATCAGGCATGAATAGTTTTCCAAGATCAAGTCGACTCAATCATGTTAAATGTTTTAAGTAAGCAAGAAAACCCATGTTTTATCAGCGAAACTACCTTAATCTGACCAATACATTCATTCCTGTTTGTTTATTATTTTTTTAATCAGAATTTTTGCTTTTTTTTTTGCTTTATATCCATTAAACCCCCCCACCTACCACAACAGTTTGGTCAAAATGTATCATGTCTACATTTATTGCTTTTGCATATAACTTTTCATTTATTGCCTATTCAGTGTATGTAATTCTATCCCATCTATCTCTATGATTACTTGCTGTTTAGCACTATTTTATATAAGGTAGAACATGACCCGTGTTTCTTACTTTACCGCTCACCTCCATGGACTGCTGACCATATATTCTCTGCAGGTATCCTGTGACTTTCATCGTAAGCAAATTCATTGTGTGTGAATGCAATGGGTTAATACCATGATGCTGTATCAGACCCAGTTATGGGTAGAGATGGAGTGACGTCAGAGTAAAAAGAAAGCTGTGTTAAGTCACCTCTTTTCTTCGCCTTCAGTCTGTTAATCAGCTCTAGATGCTGCCTAAAAACAGAAATAAATACAGAAAAGGCAGCAGATTATTGTGGTTAGACATATAGAGATTTGCTGGCTGTTGTGTTATAATATATATCTCTCCTTGCCAATGTACAGGGTTCTTTTTCTGCACACATTAGGCTGTTTAACGGTAGAGAGGGCTCTTGTTTCCTGTTTTTCCTGTGATACCCAGGTTTTGATTGTAATTGTTACTTTTTAAACACCTCAAACACCCCTTCTGTCAGAAGAGTAATTACTGTAACAAATTAGTGCTCCTGGCAAGTCTTCATGTTTGACAGCAAGCTGTAACCATGGGAATGCTGAATCTTGCACAGCATTACACCCAGATGTGTTCTGGGTAGATTTATGCATCTAGGTTTCATAAAATAAGCCCACCTTGTGATGTTTTTGATCTGCACTCATTTTTCTATTCTGTGTGACGGTTTGTGTTTGTTCCAGTGCTGTGAATCCACCTGGCGCCTCTCTCCGGCTCGCGGGGCTCTGTGTGATTTTTTACTTTTTTTTTGTGAATGGAGGGCTTGCTGTGTTGTGACGGGAGGATGGATGAATGGGAGGGAATAGACGGAACAAATGAATGGGAGAGACGAGAGGGATGCGTGTGGCGAAGCGGGGAGAGGTGGAGGCTGTACGTCACATTACGTTTCCGCAGTGCATCAAGGGAACTGGTCTGTGTGTGACTCATACCGGCAGGACGGGGAGGGGCTGGGGGGAGAGAAGGGCAGAGGGAGGAGGAGACAGAGATGAAGAGGATGTGGAGAAGAGGGGGATGGTGGTCTTTTTTTGTCCTACCTTCCACTTTTTTTTTTTTCTTTTTCCAGTACTCCATCCCCCATCAGTGATGTAGTACAGGTGACCTATTCAGCACAGGGAGGAAGCCTTCTCTTCCTCCATCTCATTCTGCCTCTCCTCCCTCCTCCCTCTGTCTTTCCTTCGCTCAGCTGACTGCCTGAATGCATGAATGAACGGGCCTCTCTCTCCTTTTATTGCAGCGGGGGGAGGAGGGATTACACAGGAAGCTGTGAGGCAGAGGAGAGGGGGAAAGAATGAGCGATAAAGAAAAAAGAGAAGGAGGAGGAGACAGAGTTCCCATAGCATCTCAACAGATACACACTGACTGCTGATCCCATCCTTTACACAGAAAGCTGTTGCCATGGCTTGCAGACCAAAGCATTCATCTGTGTAGGTGCACATACTCATGCATACCTTATGAATGGATGCGATTCAATTAATTGAGAAGACCACTGACACATTTTCGTTCTTTGACAATGACCTGCAGTTTGCAAAGAAGGAAATAAGGTCAGACTCTTCCAGCTGGCACACAGCATTTGTGATTTGCAGGTTTTTGGTGATGAGTCATTTTATTGCTCTTAAGATAAAATATGATGTTTTCCCAAAGCAAGGGAGATGAAGTGATTACATTACATTTTTGGAAGTATTTTCTTGTCTGTGAACCTGAGTAATATCCATGTTTAATTTGAAATGTTTTAATATCACTATTTGCATTTGTGGGGTCAGTCACTGATGTTGGGTAAGTAAGTCTCTGCTCTAAAACATCCCAATTTCTTTTACACCAAACCTGATTGTCTACGTTCTCATGAAACGCTATGCATTATTACAGCTAACTAAATTAAACTTGTTAGCAGTGAGTAAAGAGTTTGTTGTAAATGCTGCTTTTAAAAATGACCTCTTTTGTATTTTGACAGAGCATCTAACAATAATGTGACAGTGGAAAAGAACCAAAATAAGAATGGCTGAACCAAACTAGACCATGGACCTCGTGGAGAAACTGCAGTGATACTAGGAAGGCCTGTGGCTTTGCTCAATTAGTAAATGCTGATCAGCTCTGACTGGTGGATGATGTTGCTATTATGAAATTTAGTGCAACATTCAACATTTATTATTGGATTTAGATATTTAGATTTCCCTCCATATCACAATGACTCTAGATGACTAGAGTCATTGTGATATGGCTCTAGATGACTAGAGTCATTGTGATATGGCTCTAGATGACTAGAGTCATTGTGATATGACTGGAGGAGGTGGATCATCCCTCTCTTCCCCCTCTCAGGAAGAGGGGGAGTGGAGGTGGAGGGTGATGATCTTCATGAAGGGTGACCAAAATGGACAGGATTTAAATGAGAGTATCAGAGGGGACAAAGGGAAAACATTAGATGGGCAAAACTGGGATGATTTTTGTCATTAACAGGAGAACAAGAGTGAATTTATTGAACAAATGGGTGGTGAACTGGGATCCACCAAGAAGAAAGAATTAAAGAGGAATGTGTGCCATGTGGCAGAGGAGGATATGGTGAGATGAAGAAGATGATCTGCTGTTGTGACTCAGCATCTAGAAGTAGAAGGAGATTTTTACCAGCTTTCACTGATACTGTTTTACCACAGCACACAACAACATTGGTGTGATAATTGTGTTTATGTTGTTTGACATGTTGCTTACATGAGTATTTAAAATGCGTTTCATGCTGAATCATGGAAATATTTTCTACATTTTGACATAAATATGCCATTCTTTAACTGATTCATTGACTTTTTCTCACCTTTTGGGGTTTTGCCATTTTATTTTTGTCAAGCTATGCATCTTAGGTTCTTCTCATAAATGATGAAAGAGGAACAAACTGTGTTTCTGTAACAAGCTACTGGTAGAAAAGTGACTAATAATCCAATTTAGAACAAACTTATCTGCTATCTATTAAAATTGATTCATAGGTCAATGTTTAGAGATTCAAAATCCCCACTCCTGTAAAAACCTGAAGGTAAATAGTAACTAGATGGAAAATGAGTGAAAAAACATCCCAAAAAAATTGACTGCAGGAAGAATTAGTCTTCTGATTCGAAAAGTTACAAAAAGTTGCACTCATCTGCAGAAAATATAATAAAACTGTTGCTATTTGGTAAGGTTTGGGAAAATGACATACTTTGTGAGAATACAAATAGTATTTTTTCTTATAATATATTCTCTGACAATGCAACCTTTTTTTTATTTGATGCCAAACTGGAAAATGCATTTAGAATGATGATGGAGTCATTATTCATGCTGAATAATGACGTTTTTCAGCTGGCCTGGTAATCAGAATATTTTCCTTATATTTCTATGTACTGAACTACAAGCATGTTTCTTATTGTTGCATTTCTTAATTTTACTCAGCTTTAACTAACAAAAATTGTCATTTTGCATTTTTTTTAAAATTAAACCAGCTGTAATTTAAATGAATGTTCATTGTTTTACTAAACTAGTTTTTCTTTACTTGTAAATGGACACAAAGCCTAATCATATCTATGTATTAAAGGGTTATGAGTACATATTATCTCACGTTATTCACTCTGCCGTATATGTATGCATTAGTATGATCATGGATACACATATATGTGTTGATGTGTGTGTATGTTCCTGGCCGTCTCTGCCTCCACCTTGTATGAGTCAGAGCTGCAGCACAGTGTGGGAGGGGTTGGGATTGGCTATCCCACACACACACACACACACGCACCCCCCCCCGCACGCACACGCATCACCACACGCCTACACACATACACACACATTTACATCTTCATACATGTGACAGCCCTTTGTGATGAAGCCCAAATCTCATCAAACCTCAACCTGATCTTGTCATAAAAAAAAGAGAAACAGGCTCTTCATTGCTTGAACAAAATGTGAACTAAATGAGCAACAAAATAACCATAATGGAGACAAACACTGACAGATATGTCTCCACTTAACACAGATAAGCAGACTTACATACAGCACACACACACACACACACGTATACGTACAGAACAGCATGCTGTCACATCCGACCCTGCGCTCCACAGCGAGGCCTATAATTAGCTGCCTGCAAAGCTGACTGCCTGGAGATGAGCTAACCAGAGAGAGGAGAGAAGGAGAGGAAGAAAAGGAGATGAGCTAACCACATGTAGGTAGATGCTTCTTCACTCAGCGAGGAGGAAGAGGAGGATAGAGGAAGTAGAAGGCAGGGCGGAAATGACCAGACAGACATGAAACAGCTGCAGCAGAGGATCTATATGATAAAAATAAGACATGTGAATTACTGACAAGGATTTATCCAAAAAGTCTGACTGTTCAACACGCTCATGTAGTGAGAAGGTTTTGTTTTTGTTGTTGTTTTTATTTTTTCCCCAGTTTTTCTAAAATGAAGCTGCATGTATGAACTCTGCTCAGAGGCCGGAGGACTTTTTATGAATGGGGCTCAGGCTAGACAGCATGATAAAGTATGTCACTGAACTATAATGAGAGCTGAAATGGTCTCTTCAGTAGAACAATTTCATCGATATAACAAAAGCAGTCTTGAGACTTGGCTGTGAATGAATGAGTCAGGATCGACGTAACCACGGCCTGGCCGGGAGGGGAGTTAGGAGAGGGGGGCCGAGGGAGAAATGGAGGGAGGGGTTTGTGTATGAGTCATACTCTCTCCTCTCACATTGTCACTTTACTGCAGCAGCATTGGAGGACGTCTGGTCGACTCTTTCCTTTAACACCATCTTCCTTCCTGTCCAGCTTTTTTTTTAAAATAAGGTTTAGATTTAAGGCTTTTGCTTAGAGTCTCAGAGTGGCAGGTAGAAAGAAGCCTTCAGCTCCCTGATCCCCCCGACCCAAAGTGGTTGGACTTGTAGTTTGAACTCATATTGTACATTCCCAACTTGTTGTCTTCATCTAAGTTTTGTTTTAAACTTTTTCTTCATCAGAAAAGCCATGAACAAAAATGAAAAAGTCAAATGTGATTATTCAAGTTGAGTCATCAACAACAAACTGTCATAAGATCATGACTGCATTTTCTAGCATGAAATCCAAATGATATAAATCTCATATTCTGCCACTGGACAGCAGTGCTCACTAGCTTCAGAAACACTGCATATTTAAACAACCCATTTTATTAAAAATGTCTGTAATTTCAGACTCCACTGTGTTTGTTGACCCCATTTTTATCTGACCCCATTTTATCTGGGAGCCTGAGGTTCCTGCTAGATTCTCTCTGCACATGCCTGCCAGGTTCACTATTGATTTTAAAATTCCTATCAGAGAGACTGTTGATGCTTGTCGTTCTCAGGATGTAATCCTCTGATTATCTGAAATGTTTCCAGCATGTTCTAATCCCGAATGTGAAAAAGTAGATGTGGAAAACAGATTTGGGGCTTAATTGCAGATTTTTATGAACAGATTATTAATGTCAAGAATTTAAAGAAAAACTGTGATGTTGGGTGTAGTGGGTGGGGTTGGCATTGGGGAGTGTAACTTGCAATGCTCAAAGCTCCCATTGTGCAAAGAGTCTCTGCTTAAATCCGTGGAGACAGCTAAAGATTAGGGTGATGGCAAGCAGGCCTTCCAAAGTCAAGAACTTGGAACTCATCACCAAGAATAAATCATGTTTTCAACAACAAATTGGTTTGTTTCGAATAAAACAAAGCAAGCAAACAGCTAATGCAAAAATTAATTACTTGTCTGTATAAGAAAAAAGGTCATCCATAGAATCATCTACTGAAGTTAAAGGTAGATTTTGCATGATGGAAATACCTCCTGGAGACACATGAACGGTGGAAGTGGTGGTAGAGGGGCTTCTCATTATTATTCCATGCCTTCCTCAGCTTGACTAATGGGTGCACTGGGCCCTGAGCCTTCATGGTGGACTGGAGGAGGCATGGAAACAAGATACAGAATGTGTGCATCAGTCACCGGCCATTAAAACTGCAGACCGTGTGGAGCCACATCATGAAGTCCCTTTTTTGTGCACAGAAAGCTGTAATTTTTTAATAATGATAATCATTGATTATTAGTTAGAAAACGTTAGGTGTGCTTTTTTTTCTTTAAATGAACATTTAAAAATGTTTGTCTGTTAGTAACATATTTTGTTAGTATGCATGTGGAGCATGTTTTACTCTTTAGTATTAGGTCACCAACAGTTCAACCCTACATGTAAAAATATCTTTATTTGTTTTGCATTCAGTTTGCCTCTTAATCTGGAACTTTGATTCAGACGTTGCAGGTGCAGGTCAGAAAACCAATTGGATTTACAAAACAAATTTATTTCTCCTCATTTAATGACTTTAAACACTAAATGGACAGTATGTGACTGGCTAAGATCTACCAGGAGTTTTAGTAGACAGCTTACGTATATATAAGCTTTATATGTGGTAAATTACAGACATAAATGTACATCACATTGTTGGATGATAACTCAGTATTTAAGCCATAAAAATCTCACAAAGCATTCTTCAATCAATATTCTACAAATGAAACGAGCCTGTCACACAATCCTGCTAAAACATGGCCGTCCTCCTGAACTGGCAGACGACAAGAACAATAACCAGAGAAGCAGCCAAGAGTTTCACGGTAACTCTGGATGAGCCTCAAATTATTGTTACGGTTGGATAATCTGTTCACACGGCAACAATTACCTGTAGGAACAAATCTGACTTGATTTGTTTGACAATGAACCCAAACTGTGATAGAGATGGAAGCATTTAATAAAACCAAAGGTTAGTAGGTCGAGGTTTGCAGGCGGTACAGGAAGAGTACAGTGACAAATAATGAAAATACAAGTACTTAATACTCAGGAGGGAGTAGTGAATGACAATGATTGCAGAGGGGGATATCAGGTGATTGAGAACAGCTGTTGAAAGGCTAAAATAAGGTGAATAATAAACAGAAAGGTTGATCTAGGACTGAAAGAAGTTACAAAACAAAGGGGAAAAGAATAAGACTGATGAAAGAGAACAAAACCCCAAAGTACAAAGAACAAAACACAAAAACGAAGAAACTAAATGAAAAGGAATGAAAATATATGTCAAGGCCATTAAAGCAATTCTAACAAACTGAATAGGGCAAGAGTTTGAATGAAAAAATGCTTTTAAAAGCACCTGTAGCCAGCAAAGGAAACTATATGCAGATGTAGTTTAAAGTTTAGATCATTTTAATAGGTATTTCTGGATTTGATAAATGAATATCTTTTTATGGATAATAAACTCCTTTGAGGGGAAATTGCATCAAACGCTCCAAAATGTTTAGAGGCAGTTCACGATATTACATTACATAGATATTACATTACATAGATATTACATTACATAGATATTACATTACATAGATATTACATTACGTAGATATTACATTACATAGATATTACATTACATAGATATTACATGGGTTTAGAGATGCAGTGTCTTGGGTAAGTTTCCGCGGTCTCTTAGTGGTTGTATTTCACCCTGAAGGCATCATGTGTTCATTCTTATTTACTTACCTTGCATGTCATTTTGCACTAATTCAGAACACCAAAAAATTCCTCCAAATAATTGTCTCTAAATCTGTGTGCATGTTGCAATTATGTGCAAAATCTTTGTATATTTCCTATGTTATGTCATAGATCCAATAAGATAATTAGAATTGTTAGATAAGAGCACTTTAAATAAAGTTTTCCTACTTTATCCAGACTGGTTGCTGCTTTTATGAGCAACCGAGCCAGTTGCTGACAGATGTGAAGTGTCACAGGAACACAGAGTCATTTTGAAGCAATGACCAGAAGAAGCAAAGAGGAGGAAAGAAGAAGTAATGAAGGCGTAATTTGCTAACCATCTGTGAAGTGCCTGGTTGCCCTGGGGGTTTCCTCTCCCCTGGAACTTCCCCTCTGCAGGGCCACAGGTGCTGGATAGATGATGATGAGGAGGAGATGAGGGTGGCTGGTAAAAAAGGAAGGGAGCAGCAAAGAGGGAAAAACAGATACTGAGAAGGGAGAAAAAGGAAAAAAGAAAGACAGCAAAGAAAGAATGAACAAAGAAACCTGTCAATAATATCATCATGATGTTATTTGGATAAGGAAAAAGGAAGGTCAGGGTGCTGTTACATGCATCAGATGTCCACACTTTAATTCCAGGCTTTGTTGCATAATACTTACTTCTTGCTTCTTGTTCTCCAATAAAATGCCTCTCAAAAATTCGGTGAATGAATGTGGTAGAAAAGGTGCAACTGTGAGAAATTCAACATGAAAAAATACAAAGATCTTCTGTAAAGAATGAAAGGACTTTTAAAAACATCCTAAATTTGACTAAATGTTTTAATTGCTGTGTTAAAAACTGAATCACACATTCACCAAAACCCTGAACTTTGCTAAAAGCAGCGGCGCCATGAATGGAGCCATCAAATTCTCATGAAGAAAAAATAGGCTTTAAATTTAAACAGGTATGCTGACATTGCTAGATCAGTTCTCCTCAGTTCTGTTCCTGGAAAGCGCTTTCCTGCTTCATCACATTTAAACTGAAGAGTCAGTATGCAGCTGCTCCTGAACTTGATGACAGTCTGATGAGATAATTCAATTATCTGAGTAAGGTGTGTGGGAGCAGAGAACCATGCTAGACATGCAGGTTAATAGGTCCAGAGGATCAGTGAGTTGGGGAAATTTCTACTGTGGGATCAGAGGAAGGGGAACACCTTGGATGATCCCCAAACAAAAACCTGCAACCATTAGTTCTTATAATTTGTTTAGTTAGATAATCTTCAATGTGATAAATATCTTGCTTGATTCAGCTGAAAAAGTAAAATATGCATGTGAAGAATTGATGTGGAAAATAAAAAGGATGTAGCAATCTTATATTAAAGCTTTCACTGAAGCAACAGATTCAGAATTAAGTCATACTAAACATCTAACATCAACTAACATCATTAAGCACACATGGACATTATTTTGAGGCTGGATAGAGCAGACTAAGATCATTTTTCTGGAATGACCTTAACCAAAGCCCAGACCTTCTGCTGTTCAAAATGTGTGGATCATGCCTAAAAGCCAAGTTGATGCAAGAAGACCTGCCATTTCTGCCAGGAACATTTGTCAAACATCAGCCAGAAATAAATCAGAACCAGTCTGTATGCATGATTACAACCCAGTATATAGGAGAAAATTCACAATATGTTCTACACAATTCCTCTTTTTAAAATGTATTAAACTTCTGTGTTGTATTAGCATTTTCCCTGAGAAAAACAACCTTTCAAATGCATTATTAAAAGATCCAAACCAGCTGGATTTTCCTGTTGATCATGAGTCTTTGTAAATTCCTGACCGGCACTGAACACAACCGTACTGGCCGTGCCAGCAGGAAAGTAGCAAGTTGCTCCGTTTTAGTTGGTGTGGCTTCACTGAGAAAACACTGATTTTGGTTTAGAGAAGTAACAAAATAAATCTCAATGTTTTAACTCTTGCCCACAAGTTTACGCCTCATAAAAACATCCAGCAAGGACAGAAATCCCAAAACCTCAGCCGGACCTTCATGTGCTTAAGCTACAACTGTGCTGATAAAATACTAGAAAATCAAGTTTTAAAAGTTGCTCATCCTGCCCCAACATCCCAACCCCAACCCATTAAACTCTTTGCTTCCCCTTGAACACACACACAGGTTGAGGTGGTGGCGGCTGGGCTCCTTCCTGCTTTGAAGCGCTCCAGTCAGCCGTATTGCCTCTGACCGCCTCTCTCTCCGAGGGGCACATAAGACGCCCCAGCTTCCTCTGTAATGACTGCTTCCTATGCTCTTGTCCTGCCTGGCTGGCTGGCTGGATGGATGCGTGGGTGGCTGGCTGGCTGGCTGGCCACCTGACAGACTGACCACAGCTCAACTCACATCTGCAGCATTACTATAACCCTAAAAAACTGAATGTTTTATGTAACCTTGTATGCATATTTTACTCTTATAAACAAATATGTTCTATAATGTGCTTCAGATTCCTTCATTAAGGACTATCTCATATATATTCATCCTGTCTGGAGCCCCCTCAAAATGTTTTGTCTTCTGCTTTTTCAGTAATTTTCTATTCTGTTTCTGAATCCGATCTGCATTTTGTGCTTGAAAGAGTGGAATGTAAGTCTTTAAGGAATGGTAAAAGACAAAGACTTTGCAAGAATTCACACAACTTGTTTGTCCAACTTTAGGAAGTGTTGAACAAGGTCTTGCCTATTAACTGATGAGATGGATGGTTTCTTTATTGCTTGGTCCTTTGACTGACTGGGCAATTAAAAAGCTGGCTGCTTAAGTAGCTGACTTATTGGCTGAGGAATGTAGCAGGTGGTTCAGGCTCTGAATGGCTTTCGCTGCTGTTTGAGTACGTGCACATTGAGGATTTTGTCTATGGGTGAGTGCTTGTGTGCATGGTTTTCCCATGGTCGAATTCATCGTGCTGATCTGCAGGCTCCCAGAATTCCTCTCTAATCTGACATGTTTCACATTTACAATTTCCTCCGCTGATGCATGACTCCTCTGCCTTGAGTTTAAGCAAAGACTGAGGAGGGTAAATAATGACAACTGCCTGCCTGACCGACTTTCTGACTCCTTGTGGTTTGCTCTTCCTCTTGTTAGTAGAGTTCACCCAACATTTTGTCTGCTTTTAGTTTGCTGTCCTGTTTTCTATAACTTCCTTTTTCAGACTTAGAGTGTCATTTACTTCACATGCATTTAAATCAGGAAAAGAATAAAGTGTCTCTTACACGTATGAACGAGTAACAGAGTTACTTCCTTAACCAGCCCTGCAATAAGGCTTTGACTATTTACTCTCAATCTGGTTTGCATACGATTTTTTTTTAAATATTTATATTTGCAAAAATGTTGCATATAGTAACAGTACATATAGTCAGTACTGGAACATATTCAAGAAAAACAAACTCCTGCAAAATACAGCAAACCAAATTTGCTCTCATATTCTCCAGTGGAGCCTTTGACAAAAAAAAAAAAAAGATAATCACACCAGATGTTGGTAACAATGGTAAAAAACTGAAATGGCACGATGCATAAGTATTAAAAAAATGAAGAAAAGGGTGTGCCAAAAACGCAGAAAGCCAAGAAATCAGCTAAAATCTGTCAGTATTTACAAAGCATTTCTGCTGCTATGTCCAAATCAATATTAGCTGGCTTAATATTAACTAATTAAAAAGGGTTTCTAATCTGTCTTTTCTTTTACCTGACCACAAAAAGTTATTTCACCTCATAATTTTTCTAACAGAGGTTTCAAATTAATAATCTGAAAAGATGTCAAAAAGTAAGCACATGAATGACAATCACTTGATATTAGCTTTATAAAGATCAGGAAATTAAAGGTACAGATTTTTCTATGAAAACAAGAAGTTCTCCATTTGTCACTACAAAAAAAGGCTTTCCACAAAGTATTTAGGAGGTCTAATTAAGTTTGTTTAAGCTACATCTGTGCTGATAAAATACCATTCCCTGTGTGATTCCACTTTTTTAAACATCATTTGTAGATTGATTTGCTTAGATGTCTTTGTACGTGTGAATTATTTGGATTGTTGATCCATTACTAATATTTGAACTATAAAAACATTGACACGTTACTTATTTTCCCCACAGCAAATACCAATGAGCAGACTAATTTTGTATAAAATCAACAAAAAAATTCTGCATATTTGTGTCACAACAAGAGTTGGAAGCCACTCACATAACCACACCCCATCATGCACAAATACACACGCAAATACCCCCCCCCCCACCACACACACACACACACACCCCCACAGAAAAATCCACTTGATCATTAGGTAAACAAAGGGCAGCGGAAGCAAGGGAACACTCTATCAGCAGCAGGCTATCTGCAGTAATGTTGACTTTACCATCCCTGTATCTGTTACATGAACTCTACACTTGCACATAAACATGTTCCCTGTGTGTGTGTGTGTGTGTGCTTCAGTGGCTGTTGTTAGCTTTCACACATATCCAAAAATTTTATAGCAATGGGTCAGACTGGCTTTTAGTCTGACTTGTCTGTGTTATCAAGATGGAAATGGACACTACAACAATATTTGTGTGTCTTAGTGTGTTTTGGGTAAGAAGTCAAGTGGTTGTGATATCCATTATTAATTACCCCCATGATGTGATACTGTTTCAGTCTTTTAAGGACCCCATGCATTAGGTGAATGAAAAGACAGTAGTACATCCTTTTCCCTTCAATGTTTTGTAATAAGTGTGTCACATTAAAAAATGTTGAAAGCTACCTAGCAATTTGCTAATAACAGGTGATGCTAAATGAAACAGCTTAAAAGATATAAATGCTTTTTCAGTGGGAGTGCAATAAACAAGTGATGGTTATCTTCACCTTGAATTATTAAAGTATTTTGTGATAAAAGTTTTACACTGAATTATCAAATGACACTAGCTAGCCATTGATTACTGACAGATGATGACAAGTGGAGACACTTTGTATTGTTAGACATATTGTTAGACATATCGTGCTTTTAGAATGGAAGTTTATTAAACAAGATTATGTTGAATCATCGCATCATTTGTTTTAATAAAGTGTTTCATTATGAAACTGAATATAAAATCTTATTTACTAGTTTGAGAACACAGTGGAGACATTAGGCCTACAGCTATTTTGTAGAAAACTCGATTTTCAGCAGAAGTCCTTTGAACAAGAATATTTTTACTTTAAATTGTCAAATCTTTGGGTGAAAACCACTTCATATAAATGGTAAATAGAAAACTGATAATGAAAAGTTAATTTTGCTTTACTCAAGTGACAAATATTTTGCCTTTGAAGCATCCAATTTCTGCAGAACATGATGCACAGAAATGACAGAGATGAAAATTAAGTGGCACTGGCAAGTCATTTGCTTGTGACATTTAAGAAAACAATATTTTTTAGAAGAAGTAATGGTTTTTAAGTACAATGATATTTACTATATGAATATCATTGCTTGATGTGTAAAAACACCCGACAGGTTGTTCACTTGCTTGTTTAGAAGAAAATTTCACAAGTTCCTATTAGAGGTCCAAATAGAGTACAATTTATTGCATGTTTGCTGTAACTACTGTGTCAGCTCTTCTCAGGACAGTAGGCAACTAGGTTACCTAGTAATACCAGCACCAACACAAATCAGACTTCTTTGATGTAAATGTGTAGATTTCAAAAACTGAAAGAATGATGCATGAAATTTCTAAAATTAATTTAGAGATCTTCCTTTCTGCGCAGCATTCTTTCTGTCCTCCTCTGTTCTTGCCTTCCTTTGGTCCCATCCTCCAAGCTAAATGAAAACCAGACGTTCGGCAGACCTAATCAAGATGTCCTCAGCTGAATGAGCCTTATTATGAGATGAGTAAACACAGAGTTCCGATGTTGCCGGAGGATAAAGTCCTGGGACAACCTAGAATTAGTTCAGAACAGAACTGCATCTACTGACTTTATTGTTTGTGGAGTACAGAAGGCATTTTTTTGTGTGTGAAATTAGTAAATACAAATTAGATGTAGAGTATGTAGGTATTTTCCATTTCTTGGTGTTGGTGTTTCACATTATTGGTTAAAAAAACTTCAGAATAAGAAATTCTAAAGTCCTTGTGATATAGAGGCAGTAATTGGTTACCAACAGAGTTGCACTGCTGTACTGAAACAAACTATGTGACTTCTATAAAATCAGGGAACTTGCTGCAATAGTACTTTTTGTTTATTTTTAGAAATATGTTTAGTTAGACTGTTATTTTTCTGCTTACAGAATTTTAAAAGCAATGCTTTCTATATTTGTTTAAAGTTTCTTTTGACATTTTTGTGCTCTATTGTGGCTGTGCCAACCAGGACTGTGCGGATGTGCAGAAACTGGAAAAGTAAATTGGACATGTTGTAAACTCAAAGCTCTTCTTGTTTGAAAGTAAATGACTCCATGCAATCTGCTAGTTTTCCTTCAATAGAAACTTTTTAGACTACTTTGAATAATTAACTAAGTATGCTGCACTATTTGATAACTAGGATCAATTTGAATGTACGTGTGATTGAATTGAAATTATTTTCATATTTGTTGTGAATTTGTGCCATATAAAAACTGAATTGAAGAGTTTAGGCCAGATTACTCGTGGAAGACACCTAAATATATGAATATTTATTAAACCTAAATATTCAACATATATTCATATAAATGTAGTGCTGCTTATTTTTAATTGTCCAGACAATCCTTCACTTTGCTTTTTTGTGGTACTTCTGAGTCAATAGCTGACTTTCTATCAGAGCATCATATGTGGAGAACCCCAGGGTTGCATCCTGTGCTCCCTTCTATTTAATACCTGCTCCTTCTGGTTATCACAACTACAGAGATGATGGATAGCTTTACGTTACAATTTCATCAGGGGACTATGAAGCCATCCAGTACTGAGCAGATGCATAGAATAAATCCATGCACGTTTGTGCCATAACTTTCTCCAGCTGAATGGAAACAAAACTGAAGTTCTTACTTTTGGACCTAAAGAGGAACAATCACAGCATCTGAATAGGCCCAAAATCTGGGCGCAGTTATGGACTCAGACCTGAACCTTCAGAGTCACATGAAGACAGTTACAAAGTCAGCTTTCTATCACCTGAAGAACATTTCTAGAATTAGAGGATTAATGTCTCAGCAAGATCTAGAGAAACTCATCAATGTGTTTATCTTTAGTCACAGTGATTACTGGAATGGTGTCGTCACAGATCTGCCTAAAAAAATCAATTAGCTGCAGCTGATCCACAACGGTGCATATCACCCCAATTATAAAATTCACATGCATTTTATATAATCATGTTTTGGATAATCATTGCATATTTTTTCTTACAGAAACTGTAAATAGTTGAACTTATTTCAGTAATGTTCAAACCCTAAACTTACTTTGCACGAAAAAGTTAATCTCCCTTTCTTTTGACCTAGTCTTGAGTTTAGAGGTAACATCCTGAACACTTGACCTTATTTATAAAGTTTCCCCTTTATGGCCTCTCAGTTCACTTAACTGGTGGTCAAACAGAAAGCCCTTATCGTAGGTAAACATTCAGTGGCCACTCAGCCGTCCAGCTCCAGAGACAGGCAGAGAGAGATAAACATCTCTGTATCGCCATGCAGAGCTGTGTTCAAATTGAATTTCCGTTCTCCGATTTGGAAGCTTGTTTATGTCCAAAAGCATCTGGAATATTAACATACCCTTGCAAGAATTTCCTGGCATGCCCCATGAAGTGACCACATGCATCTGTGAGTATTAGTGCAACTGTCCATATGAGTTGATATTTTGGTCTGCTAATGTGCTAGTGACTTAGGACCCTTGTAGATATTCCTGTTTGAGGATACAGAACGACCTAAACACAGTCAAGTTTGAACCTATCAAGACATTTCCAATTTTGTAAATAGCAGGTTTTCCAAAAGTGACTTGTCTCTCAAATTCAAAACATATTAGCGGTTGGGAGCTAAGGCCATTTACTTTTTCTGTCAAAATGACTATCAAAAGGTCTAGATTAAAGTTTTATGACTCAGTATGTTTGTTGTCATATCTTAAGAGGCTTCAAAAATGCTGAAAACCTGATTATTGATCACACAGCTGATGGGGTCCAACAAATGTTCTTTTAGCAAATGCCAAACTGACACAGCTAAGCATCACTCTCTATATGATGGGGACTGTTTGAAGGTGCAAATCAATCCATGTTTTATGCACCAGTGACTACACATGCCATCACAAAGATTGGAGATTGACTTAAAATAAATCACAAAGCCTGCTTTGACCATATGACCCATGATTCAGTTAACTATATGGATCAGGATGGAGTTTTCAATAACCTTCCCAAGCTGTGGCTACATAGATGCTTTTTTTTCATGCTCAAAATTGAGAAAAGCGTAAAAGAGCCTAGAAGAAAAAGACTGCAGCCAACATAGACCATAGAGCCAACAGCAGAGCAGTAGAGTAATACTGTATAGAAAACTGAACTAAGTTGTTAATGTGTCACAAAATGGCAACCCAAGAGGAACTTGTGATTACAAAGTAATTTGAGTTCAAGTTTATATAATAATTAATAAAATAAGAAGGGATGCTTGGAGACCTAACACAAGGTAATTCAGCCATTTTACTCAGGTGTACTTAGTAACTCGAACTTTCAAGGTAAAAATTGTGCTTATATATTTCTCTGTCAATCAAATCAAAGCAGTTTTTATCTGTATACTTCCAAATTACATCGAAGTGAAAAAGATTCAATATTGTTTAATTTGAAGAAGAACATTTTGCCACATGGTGTCAATATGGCCCACAGTGAAAATGAGTTTCACACTCCTGGTGTAGTCCAAGTCCATATACAGTAAGTAGACCACAGCATATCATCTGATGTAGTTTAGAAGTGGAGGTAAATTCCTGGTACATGTTCTGTCACTCATTCAGCCGAGATGCTGAGAAAAAAAAAAAGTTGCAGCTGCATCTAGTTATTGTGAGTTAACGTGCAGAGAACCATTTACAGACAGCAGTAGGAAACACAATGTGCAGACATCAGCGGATGTCTTGTGCTGACAAAAAGGACACATTAAAAGAAAACCTGGAGTAAAACAAACAAAGGGGTTTCCACAATCAACACCTGTGGTTGTTTCAGTGGTCTGGTTTCTGACTGCTCTATGTATCTCCTAAAGTTATGGCAGAAACTTTGTTGTGTTCACACCACTAAGCTCTGGATAGTTCATCTTGTCTCATAACCCTGCTCGAAAAACAGAGGATGTTTAATTTATTAAATGAGAACAAACCAACATTTTCAGATTTTTTGGGAAACAATGTGTTACTAGATTGACAACCAATAGCTACAGTGACATACCCCTGTTAAAATGTGTATTTTGGTCAAGGCATATTTTCTGTTTATAACAACAGACATCAGAGAAGACCCAGGCAGTACAGTTATGCTATGCTATCATCTCTATGTATATACATATATATACACATATCCTTCTGCTTTTGTATTTTAGATTGACTTTTCTGTTTGAAAAAAAAAAAAAACACTCAGTCTCTTTAACTTTTTGTCTCATACTTTCAAAATTTCTATTTCTAGAACATAAGCCACAAATAACCAAAATGGGTTATATTGTATGAGGCAATGTTTGTGTGTATTTCAATTAGGCTTTTTTATGGTGCGTGCCTTGCCAAACAAAGCCTTGTTCATCAGAACGAAGCTGACACAAGGGTAGACGGGAAGGACGGATGTTGTAAAAGGTTTAAAAACAACTCCCTGCATACTTATTTTGCTCTTGTTTTCCTGCAGCGCACAAGCTTTTTTTTTATTTCGGGGAGGGATGGAGGAATGGAGGAATGGAGGGAAGAGAGGAAGGCAGGCTGGAGTGCAGAGCGGAGCGCTGACAGTATTTATAGCCCAGTGTTCTGACCAAAATTATCAGTGTACCACAAAATAACTTCCTCTGCCCTCACCACTAAATAACAGGAAGCCTTTAATTGTACATATTTATTAATTTTAACTCACACATGCACTGTGTGGCAACACACAGCAGCTGAAAAGTGCTCTCACAAACAGCACATGAAAACATATTCTGGAGTACACAAACATATCTAGCGATGGTTTGCTGTCTTTATAAATAGAGCAGCTCCGGGAGCTCTGGAAACTCGGCAGAATAAACTTCCTCCACTTTCTGGGGTCTTTTTCTTTGCTCCCAAGCTGTCCCTCACTGTCTGACACGCTGATGCTCGTACAAATGGACACGACTGGGCCTGAGCACATGTGAAAGCGTACACAAACATGAGCGCACTCTGGAAGTCTGACCCTCCATTAGAGAGCCATTCAGCTGAGCTTGGGGTCAAAGGTGAGAGTGTGTTAATAGATGACATGAGGGGTCTTTTCTGCTTGAATGACACACACATACACACACACATGAAAAATTTGTATTTTTTATTTTTACATCTCTAGAGTTTTTCAGTGTGAAGATGAGATTTACTAAGTCCAGTCTAAAGGCTACATTCCTGCCCTACAGGAAGTCAAACATTAGCAAATACATCACTAATTTTTAATGTTTGGCTGTTCTTAATAAGATGGCAACAAAGATGAAATATGTACTTGTGAAGCCACAGAATTGACTTTGGCTTCTATACCTAATTCTGTTAGAGTTTTCACTTTTACAGAATGTAAAATTCATTAAATACACATTCAGCTAATGTCTGATGGATCAGGAAGGCCAATATAAATGTTATTCAAAGAAATACATGAAAAATATGCAACTGCAAAGTACTGACTCCAGGGTTATTGCGTACTTGTCCTGTTTTGATATACTTTGTGAAAATAAGTCAAGTTAAAATATATATATATATATATTTCTACTTTGGTAAATCTTTTATGTTGCTCTGAAATCTCTTCCCTTTTCTGGAATCTTACATTTTTTCTTTTTCTTTTTTGATCAAATGCTGTAACCCCTCAGTCACCAGAGACTCAATCAGTAAAGCAATGTCAAAAATTTGGTTGTATAAAACTAAGCTTTTCAGGTAAAATTTAGTATAAACTTCCCTTTTTAAATGTTTTTTTTTTCCATTATTTTGAAGGCTCTTCATGATATTTAGGATTCTCTTTATTGTACACAGAAATTTTTTTGTTTATTTTTTTCGTGTTTACATGACAGCTGACTGAGGACTCAGGGTGTGTTGGCGTGTGCGTGTGTGTTTATGCGGGGGTGTGTGTAGGGGTGGGGGTGGGGGTGCGTGTGTATGTGTGTGGGTGGAGGGGAGGATACACTCAGAACTCCATATAAATCATTAAAGCCCCTCCACATGACATTTCTTTAACAAGCTAACCTGCAGAAACTGATGCACCCTGATATTGAACATTTTTGTTAGTCCCAAAATTATTCAAGCCCCTAACAGATTCACATTTTAAATAGTCTTCTAATTTTACCAACATATTTATCTTGACTACAAGTAATATTAACATTTAAGATGACCCAGTCAGAGTCCTGACTTGATTCTGGTAGAAGATTTGTGAACATTTACAATGGACATTTTTCAATTAAAACAAGCAGTTTTCAAAATTGGTACTGATTTTAAGTTATTTTGGATCAATGTTTGCATTTCTATCAGAAAGTTATAAATCATCTTTTTTATGATTTCTAAAACTTTGCACAAAGTGAATAAAACAAAAACTATCAGAATGTCCTTCAACCACATCATAAACAGCATGTGCCTTGATTTTTAAGATTTTATTTGACCATTTCGGCTTTTTTTATTTTTATTTTTTACAATAATTAGACAGAAATTGGCAGAAATTGGAAATTGGAAGGAGGGGGGAATTGCTAAAAAGGTTCCAAGGCTGGGAATTAAACCCCAGATGTAGGACCAAATACCAACAGCCTTTGTAAATGGGGACTCATTCTACAGCAACTCATGTGCCACAAGAAATTGATCTTATTTATGCAAAAGGAAGCTTTTAGATTATCTACTTATGTCAGACACAATAAACATTTATCAGTTTAGTTTTATTACGTAAGAACCATGCAGAGATAAAATCCCTCAGAGCCAATTTAAGAGCCCTTGAAAGGGTCTGCAAACTCTTGAGTTTGTCTGTTTCCTCACCCAGGTGGATGCATTATCTGCATGTGTGTGTGTGTGCATGTCTGCGTGTGTGTGAGTAAAGAAAAAAGGAGTTGAGTGGGGTTGCGTAATCACCATGTGCCTGGGTGCCTGGAGCCGGCAGCTCGTTAACCTGCCTTCCTTCCTGCTGTCACCTCAAACTAAATAAACAGAGGCTATCTGCTGTGCATGCACACATGCACTAACACACACACACACGCCTACATGTGTAAGTAAATGCCCTCACTTGCATTTGCGATCATGCTCATGTAGTTTTCTTTTCATTTGATTTTTTGTAGGTGCTGCACATGTTAATCACCAGAGGCTCTTTCTTTTGAGGAGGAAAGATCATATATCTCTTTCTGA